>JAODAL010000641.1:0-289099 GCA_025379985.1 Phyllomedusa bahiana | reverse complement strand
GGAGGATTGAAGTGGAATAGTGATAACTGTCATCTGAATTGATAATTAAGACAACCATTTTGTGAACGGTCAGCCATATTTTAATGAGTCTGTTCCTGACATTTGCTTTTTGCTAATCATTCAGGTTTGCAAAGCAGATGATCTGAACCTTGATAAAACACACATACCAAGTTTGTTCTGCTCAGTTCAAAGTACACTTGCACTAGATAAAAAGGTCATCGTGACTTATACACACATACAAATTAAAACCCACATGTAGGGAATCATATGCTTTTTATTCTGAATAAATGTAATATGTTGACTTTTAAATCATACGATGTACATAACCCCAAAAGAATGAGAGATACAGGGTCACCGTGTGCTCCAGTTGTACAACATCTGATCTGTGTCTAACGTCATTAGGGATTAATAATTGAAATTATGTGTTATTGCCAATTCTTGATGCACTGGTCAGCATATTCTAATGAGTAATAACGTTATCTGTTCTGATTGGTCTAAAATGTACATCCTATAAGATTTTGGCTTATCTGTGATTGGTTAGAAGTGAAATCATCTCATCACCTAACCATATAAAAAGAGCTATGGAGGATTAATAAATTGTTCTTATCTGATTTGATTTAAGAATCCAGTGTACACTGTTTCTTTATTTTCGATCGTGGAAGAAAGGTTGATCTTGATAGGCAAAAGCTGCCGCAACAGTGGTGGATCGCTTTAGTAAAATGTGTCTTTTGGTTCCACTCAGGGGGTTTCCGTCGTCCAAAAAGCTTGATGAGTTGTTTGTCAAACATATTGTGAAACTGCATGGGTTACCCGAGAATATCGTTTCTGACAGAGGGGTTCAATTTGTTTCTCGCTTCTGGAGATCCCTCTGTAAGGCTCTGGGTATTACCCTATCCTTCTCCTCGGCCTTTCACCCTGAGACTAATGGGCAGACAGAGAGGGTGAACCAAACAGTTACACAAAAACTTTGTTGTTTTGTTTCTGATCAGCAAGCAGATTGGGTGAAATACTTACCGTTAGTGGAATTTGCGATTAAGAATCAGGATAACAGTTCGTCGGGTGTTTCGCCATTCTTCTGTAATTATGGTTTTCATCCTAGACATGCATCTTTTTCCAATGCTACTTCTGACCATAGTGGGGTGGAGGTTATCGTTAAGGATCTGTGCACAGTCTGGGCCCAAGTTCAGAGGAAACTTGTTCATGCCCCAGAGCATCCCCAATTGAGGAAGGGGTTGGAAGGAAGGCATCTTCTGTCCAGTGGGGTTTTAGTGGGTGATTAAGGTTTGGTTGTCTACCATTAATCTCCGTCTTAAGGTGGGCATTCGGGGTATAAACTAGCCCCCAAGTTTTGTGGGTTCCATATGTGGTGGAAAGAAGTGTTAACCCGGGGAGGTGGCTTACTGTTTTGAAGTTTACCGCCTTGGTCTACAGGGTATGTAATGTCTTTCAATTACAGTCATTATTTAAAGAGGGTACATACAGGCTATATGTATTCGCACCCTTACAAGCACCTCCTCCTGTAATCCGTTGAGGGTTGATAATGGGAAATTTGGGGTCGCTGTCTTTTGGACAATCCCGCAGAGTGCAGAGATCCATGCTAATTCAAGTGGTCCACTGGGATTAGGGTTATGGTCCGGAGGATGAGGTCGTACGGTTCCGGCCAGACTTCGTTCATAGCTCGATTCTCTGATCAGCGGGAAATCACGACTTCATAAAACGGAACAACAACCAGGACCAGGGAAGGTCCTGTGGCCCCTACCTAGTCGAGGGGCGTACTGCTCACGGCACCATTGTTGCCATGGAGGAGCAGGTGCTAGAGGGGTTAATCCCCAGTCGGGTGACCTCACCCACGGAGAAAGATCTGGCTGATGGGAAGTTGGGTCGCTATGGCTTCAAATCAGCTTCTGGGCCTAATAGAGGAGCCCGGAGGGGCCGCACCTATCAGCTAGGGGGGCGGGTGTCCTGGCTGCATCATTTAAACCGGCCTCTATGTTTCGGATTATCTTTGCCTGTGAAGGTTACCCTTCGTGCTTCTTCCTGTTTTCCCGTTCGCTTGTGTGCTCTGTTAACCTGACTTACGGATTTATTCCTGGACATCGTTCTCCGTTTTCTGATTATGTTTGCCTTACCTCTGGTTTTGTCCCGTTGCTGTCTTACGTTTTTCTCTTGGTTTCCGATTTGTGGCTTATGGCAGTACCCCGTACCATTATCGACCCGGACTGCTGGACTTCGAGTTTACATGAGGCCTGACACGTCAGAGTAGTGGGTCTGTCCGGCTCACCAGTGGGGTATGCCGCTTTAGGGCAGTACGCCAAGTAGGCAGGGACAGTGGGATGGGTGGACTTGTCCTGGGCCCACTTTGCACCTCCTCTGAATGTGGACTTTAATATCCTGTTTGTTTTGTTTAGCACTTTATTTGTTTTTGTAGGGTTAAATTGTCGTGAATGGGTTTAGTTGTACTTATACTGATGTCTTTTCCCATGTTTCATTAGGTATTTGTTATTGTTTGAAGATTAAGTTTGCATACGGTTTAGCATATATTTGCCTTTGTAGGGTTTTTTAAAACTATTTTGTTATGGCCTTGCTGTTACATTACTGTACCTCTACCTTTTTTCATTGGTACCTTTTATTGTCCTATATCAAATTTACATTCATTTATCCATATCATTAGTTTTTTAACAATAGGTTTTAATCCTCTATTGACATAAGTAAGGGGGGTTCAATGGAAGTGAAGTTTAGCAGTGCTTAGAACGACATTTCTAGCCTTTTCTTGATTGTCTATTTAAGGATTGCATAATTTGGATTTATGGTTTCGCTGTGTGAACCATGTCTAATATATTACCAGCCTGAAAAGCGTTAGCTTTATCGCATGTTTTTTACCTCCTGTATTTTGAATGTAAAATAAAGATATTGTTTCCCCACTTGCTGGATCCACTTGCACTAAATTTTGGATTTGTTTTAAATAGTGGTTGGATGGTGAAAATTATTCTGAATAGGGAAAAGTTAATTTTTGGCAGTTTTGGGGGTGAAAATTTACTCTTTTCAAATATACCATTGTGTTATTGTCATAACGTTATGTATCGTGGAAATAGAGTTTCTCTCTGTTCTAATTTCTTACTATAACGCCAAAAAAACATGCAATTTTGCCAGATTTTTAAGTCCAATAACGGCTGAACTTACCAGTGCGTATTTTGTGTTCCTCTTATACTGTGGGGGGAAAATTAAAAAAATTTTGTTCAGAGTAAGTTGGGGTAGGTTCTACCAAATTGATGAGGAGAGGCGCCTGTAATTGCATAGCTGAGGTCGAACTCAGTATGAGAGCAAAATGAGGGGAAAAAACAAATCCTGAAGAAAATCACATTGTCTGATTTGGAACTAAATATATTTGCAATTATGGTGTAAAAATAAGTTTTTGGTCAATAACAAAAAGTACATTCAGCTCATTTTTTGTTATATATTCCTTTGTTGGTAAATGCGACAGAGGTCAAATGTTTGCTGTAAGTCTTCACATGGTTGGCACACACTGTTGATGGTATTGTTGGCCCTTTCCTCCAGTGTAGATCCTCTTGCCATTGATGTTTATGGGGCCTGTTCGCTGGGGCAACACGGGACTGTAACTCCCTCCAAAGGGGTATTCTATTGGTTGGTAAATATGAGAGACTGGCTAGGCCATCAGGGTCCTTGAAATGATTCGTACGGAAGCCATCCTTTATTTCCCTGGCGGTGTGCTGGGTATCATTGTTTGCTGAAAGAAACCAAGCCACGTTTCATTCTTTCAATGCCCTTGATGTGGAAGGAAAATTTGCACTCAAAAATATCACGAAACATGACCCCACATTCATTCTTTCATGTATACAAAAGGATCAGTCCATCCTGGGTACCTTTGCAGAGGAAAAAACAGTCCAAAAGCATGAGGTTGCACCTCATGCTTCACAGTAGTATGGTGTTCATTTGGAGGATGCAATAAGCATTCCTCTTTCTCCTCCAAACATGAGTTGTGTTTCTACCAAACAGTTTTTTTATGATAATTAAATATTGGTCTTCCCCTTTTCTTCTTTGGTATAGAGAAGATAAATTGCCCCACAGTTCTACTTTGGTTTCATCTGACCATATGACATTCTCCTAATATCTTTCGGGATCACCAATTGCTCTCTGAAAAATTCAGATGGGACCTTTACATTGTACTGGCTTATGCAGGGGGACACGTTCTGGCACTGCAGGTTCTGAGTCTGGCGGTTGTACTGTGTTACTGATGGTAGCCTTTGTTAAATTGGTCCAGCTCTCATGCTGGTCATTCACTAGGTCCCCCCTGTAGGTTATGGGATGTTTTTCTCACATCGTTCTTGTGATTCACTTTTTTTTACAGGAGTGAGTTTTTGCGTGGAAGTCCCAGATCGTGGGGAGAGTTCAGTGGTCTTGTATGTCTTTCCGTTTTTTGTATTTATTGCTCTCTCAGTTGATTTTTTTCACAACAAACTGCTTGCCTATTACAGATTCAGATCTTCATACAGATGGTGTTGGGCTACAATTTTGTTTCTGGTGTCCTTCAGACAGATATCTGGTCTTTCACCATAGTGGTGTTTGGATAGGTTGTCTGTCTTTGAGGTTTGTGGCACTGGTATACTGGTAGGACCCCATTTATATTTTTGGCACAGGGCCCTAGAACTTAAACTTATGCCTCTGCTTTGCAAGCTTTGTACGTGTGATTTTTGGTTGCAGCATGAGCATCCCTAATGGGGGGAACATGGAGGTTTCAGCTGGAAGGGGGCGTTTGTTATACAGGGTGCAGGCATTAAAGCGGTGCTATGGGGCACTGCATTCCTTCGGGGGTACAAAAGCCCCCTTTAATAGATAAGAAGACACCGGTATGTATTGGAAATGGCACGTGGTTAACTGCAGGGGGTGCCAAGTGGGCAGTAAGGGCAGTACTCCTGTCAGGGGGACCTAAATCTAAAGGGGATCACTAATATGTTTAAAAAATAGGAACTGAATAATGGGTGGGTCACAATTTGATATGGTGTTTATAGGGTCTAAAACTGTTATAAGATAAAAATGATCGCAGCCCCCTGGTAACGGGGGCCCAATTCTCACTTTTTTACACCCATGGCCAAGACTCTTGAACTTATACGCCTTTTGTGGGAATGGACTAGATTAGACGGCTCGTACCATTGGTTGGCAAGCGAGAACTGGGAGTGTCGGGAAAACATGGAGTTCCGAATTCGACCAAGATTAGACAATGGGGAACAGCTAGGAGTTGGTTCGGACAAGATTTGGCGCACAATTGGTGGCAGCCAAGTAACATGTCAATGGGAAAATCAAGGTTCAGGATAACTGACTTAGTAAAATTTGATGATAGTACATGGTTAAAGGCATTTAAAAAAATACTTAATACTTAATTTGTGCTCTCCTCCATCGGGATGCTGGGGATCATCATTTTTTTGTCTACCTCTGTTTTTGGGATGGCAGATCTTCCTTACTTTCTTTCTTTTTAGGTTTTTCTTTCAGTCTGATTACCACTTTGCTCCTTTTTTTTGTCTTTGTGGAATGTTTTTTGCCCTCAGACCTTTCTTTACAGCTGCCACTTTTCTTTTTTTGGCTTTTGGTTCAGCTTTTTGGTGGAGACTTGATTAGTGACAACCGTGCCAAACCCATCTCTTGGGCATCATTCTTGGCATACCAAGCATCCAAGCACTCATGTGCTAGATGCTGCCAGGATCTCCCAAGCCTTGGGGTCGAGGGGCACTAACGGTATTTTCCTCCTCTTCCTCCTCCTCCTCTTCCTGTAATCTGTGCCAACCTCTTACCATTGAAGGGTACCGGTGGTGTCCACTTCTGCCTCCTCATCCTCCTCCACTTCCTCATCCTGACCATCACCAGTGCACTAGCTAGCCTCATGCGCTCTACTATGTGAGGCTGAACTGCCGTTCCTGCTCTCCGCTCTCATCTCTAGAACCACCCGCCTAAGTAATGGCCCATACTTCGGTCAAATTGCGAGGACAGTCGGGCGCCTGCTCATCCTTCCGCGCAAGGTAAAAGGCTATGTGTACGCCTCTTCCTCTTCCATCACTGTAGGGACCTGCTGACAAGGGAATCATCCCGACTGACCATTTTTTTGGCCTCTTATGTGTCAAAGGGGCACGGTAGCAGCTGCTATCGCTGCATCTCCTTTAGCTACAGCTGTCTCATCTTTTCTGTTTAAAAAACCATTGAAAGGAATGAAGTATTATAGCCCTCTCATTTTTTTACTGTCCCTCTTTAATAGCAACATTTTCTTCATATAGGTTGTTTTCACAGTATCCAGTTTACTGTTATGGAGGCTAATTTGGGAAGCTTATCATCACCTGTAAGGTATAAAAAAAATTTACCTGAACATATTTCCAACTGGGCCTTAATGGGGTTTGAAGTTCAATAAAGTTTGTTTCATACACATTTTGGTGAGTCTTGTGAAAAAGATGATGATGAAAATTGGACCTCTTTGAATGCCAACAACCATGTTTGGAGGATAAAAAGGCGTAATATATCACTCCAAAAACACCATATCAACAGTGAAGTTTGGAGGTGGGAGCATCATGCTGTGGGGCTGTTTTTCAGCCCTTAATGGACTGGCACACTTCATTTAATTGTCGGAAAGTATGAATGGAGAAAATGTCCCAAAGACATTCTTGATAAAAATCTGCTCCCAATACCAGGATATAAAGTGATACAAGGGTGGAAATTTCAGCATTATCCCAAACACCCCAAGGAAACTCAATCATTTTCAGAAAAAGAAATTAAAGTTGCTAAAAATGGCTGAGACAATCACCTGACCGAATCCAATAGAAAATCTATGGAAGCAATAAGCTCAGATTCATAAAAGGACCAAAGAAACTTCATTTTGAAAGTGCTTGGTGGAAAAAGAGACAAAATCCACCCGAGCAATGAAAGCCACTTGTTTCTCCAACAGGAGGCATCTTGTCATCACCAAAAAAGGGTTTTTACAAGTATTTAATACTTTTTGTAACGTGTTAAAAACTTTTTCCCTGTGTAAATTTTTTATTATTAAAAAAATTTTATTTTTGGAAAACGGGGTTTGAGCTCTCTGCATGGTGTTTTGGGGGGGGTTGTTACTGACACTGGAAAAATTGCACGAATACCTTTTAAAAATTTTTTTGTTTGATGTGCCTATATTTTACCCCAAAAATTTTCTTTTTTTTTTTCCCATTTTTTTTAAACACACCGCTAATACATCACCGCCACTTTTTAGGTACAATCTGTAACGGTTGGAAACCCCCTTTTGCCTTCAAAAACTGCCTAATTCTTCGGGGCATAGATTCCAAAAAGGTGTTCAACATGCTCAATTGGTCCAAAAAGGGGCCCAAAGAGTCCAAAGAAAATATTCCCCACACCATGACACCACCCCCCAGCCAAAACAGTTGATAAAAGGGCAGGAGGTCCATGCTTTCATGTTTTGAGCCAAATTCTGACCCCCCATCCGAATGTCGCAGCAAAATCGAGACTCTCAACGGGAACGTTTTTCCAATCTTTTACTGTCCAATTTCGATGACTTGGAAAAATTGGACCTCTTTCCTGTTCTTGCGAAAGGGTGGCCCCCCGGTGGGGGTCTTTGCTGCTTAGCCCATCTCCTCAAAAGTTCCCTTCGTGCATTCAAAAAGTCTTCTCCTCCCTTTGGGTTTTTGTACGGGGTGGTATTTGAGTCACTTTTCCCTTTCTATCGCTGAACCAGTCTGCCCATTCTCCTTTGCCCTCTGGAAACAAAAGGCATTTCCCCCCACAGGATTTCCGCTCACGGGATTTTTTTTTCTTTTTCGACCATCCTGAAAACCCCTAGGAGGTTTGGGGTGAAAATCCAGGAGCCATTTCTGAAATACTCAACCCGCCCCTTTTGGCACCAACAACCATGCCACTTCAAAGGCACCAAAACACCTTTTTTTCCCCATACTGATGCCGGTTTGAACTGCAGGGGATTGTCTTTCCAGCTACATCCTAAATCACTGGTTCGCCATGTGTTTTCTGATTAAAAATTTAAATGTTAACGAGCGTTGGACAGGTTACCTAATAAAGTGGCCGTGAGTGTATATATAATATTCTTTTTTCCTTTTCCTGTTTTCGTTATCACTAGTAATAACTTTGTATTTTAGATTACATAAATTTCATAGATTTTTCACTTGTTCTTTTCTACACAAGGAGTATTTCTATATGCATCCTTAAAACAATTATTTTTATTTATTAATTTTTTTTAATTTCGTATATATTTAATTTTGATTGGTATCATTTTTGGGCCGATATTTCCGAAATATTGAAAATTTTTTGGTTAGTTACGCTGCTCAATGTCTGGTTTATTTGGTCTTGTGTATACAAAATTGCATTGTAATAAATGCTATTGTTTCCCCCCCTTTTTTAAAAAAAGCATGTTCCCCGTTCTGTGGGTTAAACACGATTGTCCCACCGGTGTAATGCCATTTTTTGTGGCCCTTTCCGTACTGCGCATGCCGGGCAATGAGCCTTCCCGGGCGCATGCTCAGTGTGGAATTAGGGATGCTGGTTTTTCTTTGGGGGAAAAGGCGGTGCGCCACAGGCGTCCGACGCAGTTGCTTTTCCCCTGGAGAATCGGGTTGGGGTCCTTTTACATTGTGGGTGGAGACACGATGTGCTCAGGCTGAAAGGTGATGAGGAGTGTTATTGGCCAATGTATGTAAAAATATGTAGGAAGCAGTCTTTTGTTTACCCCCCCTGCGAAGCCAGGGGTGAAATGCGCTTTGGGGGTTTCTTTATCCTCCATTTGTTTTATGCTTTTTAATTTTTCCCCTCTCCCCTGTTTTGGGTATTGATTTATCTTTAATATGCAATTTTGCAGGGCTAGTCAAAAACTGTTTCATGGAGTTTTTGGAAGCTGTATTTGTAATAATTTTCCTGATAAAAAGCAAAACTTTGTGAGGATTAACATTGCCATTTATGTATTGTCTGTTGTATTTTTTTTTGATTTTTTGTGTAAATTTTATAGTATATATTTAATAAAGCATTTGATTTTTTTTGAGTTTGTTGTTTTTTAGGAAAATTTTTCCCTGATAATCTATTTGACCCCGGCGCTCTGGGGCGCGCAAATTCCAGTTTGACAAGACTCAAAAGGTGTGTATCCAAAAACGGGTTTCCCGTATTTTATTGGCACACTTCAAGCAAGACAGTGGCAACAATTGAAAAACGTAAAAACAAAACAAATGAAACAAACTCCTGCTCCTTTGACCTCTGGCATCAACAAGGCATTTCCGCCCACAGGACTGCCGCTCACTGGATGTTTTTTCTTTTTCGGACCATTCTCTGTAAACCCTAGAGATGGTTGTGCGTGAAAATCCCAGGAGATCAGCAGTTTCTGAAATACTCAGACCAGCCCTTCTGGCACCAACAACCATGCCACGTTCAATGGCACTCAAATCACCTTTCTTCCCCATACTGATGCTCGGTTTGAACTGCAGGAGATTGTCTTGACCATGTCTACATGCCTAAATGCACTGAGTTGCCGCCATGTGATTGGCTGATTAGAAATTAAGTGTTAACGAGCAGTTGGACAGGTGTACCTAATAAAGTGGCCGGTGAGTGTATGTTACATTGTTGTTGAGACCTGGTGACAACAACCCATTGTCACGATTTGCAAATTCCTCTGCCTCCTGCCTGTATGCAACTGTGTATTCTATCCTGGAGATTGGAATTTGCTTCTGCTGTTCAGCATTGCAGCAGTGAACTCCTTCAACTGGGCTGGTCCAGGTGCAGCCTATCTTCTCCTGCTGACCTCTATTAAAATGCACCTCCTACCAATAGTCAGTGCCTGAGTATTGGTGTTGTTGGGCTAAGGCCTGCTTCACTGCCTCAAGCCCTCAAGTCCGTTCTGTTTAGTGTCCTCATGGAGTTTCTGCTGTCTGTGTCCTGTTCCCGTGCAGCTTCTCCTGGCGGTGCTGTGTTCCAGTGTTGTCCCTCCTGGTGGTGCAGAATCCCAGTGTTGTCTCTCCTTGCGGTGTCGAGTTCCAGTGTTATCCCTCCTGGTGGTGCCGACGAATTCTTGTGCTGCTCCTCCTGGCAGTTCCGCTAAGTCCCTGTGCTGTTTCTCCTTGCGGTGGTGACGAGTTCCTGTGCTGTTCCTACTGGCGATGCCGACGAGTTCCTGTGCTGTTCCTCCTGGCAGTGCCGACAAGTTCCTGTGCTGCTCCTCCTGGCGGTGATGACGAGTTCCTGTGCTGTTCTTCCTGACGGTGCTGACGAATTCCTGCGCTGTTCCTCCTGGCGGTGCCAAGTTCCTGTGCTGCTCCTCCTGGCGGTGCCGCTGAGTTCCTGTGCTGTTTCTGCTGGTAGTGCCAACGAGTTTGTGTGCTGTTACTCCTGGCAGTGCCGACGAGTTCCTGTGCTGCTCCTCCTGGTGTTGTTGTGTGCCTGTGCTGTCCCCCCTTGTTGTGGTGTGTTCCCCGTCCTGTGGTGGTCCAAGTCCTCCATTCCTTGTCTGCAGCTTCCTGGTGTGTGACTCCTAGCTCTTGCCGTGTTCCTGTATCTAGGCCAAGGCCATACATCCCTGACCATGGTAGATGGAGTTCCACCTCCATGGTCTCAAGGATCCACTTAGCCACCTTGTATTCATTTCAAGGGTTCTCCTTTGTTTCATATACAGTTTTGTGTTTGCCTTAATAAAGCCTTAAAACGTAACACCCATAAAGTGTTAAACAATACACCTACCAAGGCAAGCAACAGTTTTAAACTCTGTGTATATGACAAATAATTTATTTGTGCTTCTAATAAACACATATACACAGACCCTGCTGAATTTTCTTCATCCTAGATCAGTTATGGGGCGAGAGAACCTCTTCTCAGTGACAAAAGGCTTTATCCAAACTTTTTTCGAACAGTCCCCGATGACAAGATCCAACATTCAGCCATTGTGACGCTATTGGAGAGACTCCAGTGGAATTGGGTTGGGATCATCACATCAGATGATGACAGTGGACGGCAGGAGTTACAGCAGTTACTCACGCGATTTACGAATCGGATTTGTGTGGAGTTCAGCATTCTTGTAACTATGTATAGTTATCCACAAGACCTTCCGGCTTTACAGGCGTCATCTACTGATGTTATCATTATATGTGGCTCCTATAGTATGACTTACCTTTGGTTTTTATACAAAGCAGCTGATGCCCTAAGTAACAAGACTCTTATACTGCCTAGTTCATGGTCACATACAGGAGAGCTTTTATATCATAAAGACAGTGGATTTTCTGCTAATTGCAGTTTAGTGTTTTCAGTCCCCGAATACATTATTCCTGGAAAAGAGATTTTCAATAGTTTTCAGTTATCCGGCCGACCTTCTGATGGGTTGCTGGAAGATATCTGGATGGTTATGTTCCATTGCTTTACAGGAAATGCATTAAAGGATCAGCTTCTGCCAGGATCACATCCAGGTCAATATCGTCACTGTTCTAAGGAGATGGAACATAACATAAGCTATGACTTTTTTGAAGACGGTAATCCTTACCAAGTGTATCTTGCTGTCCAAATTATGGCTCAGGCTTTGCACAGAATGAATAATTTTCTCATTGAAAATAGAAAACCAAATCCTGTGAAAGTATCAGACTATAAAAGACGAGTGAGTATTATAAGGACAGGATATCCCATTACTTATTAAACATCTTTATAACTAGATGGAGACATATATGTGATATTAGGAAAGATAATTACCTGTGTGACTAAAGTTAGGAGGAACGGGGATAATAGAGGCATTTCTGGTGAAAATGTATTTTGTAATCTGTGAAATAACAGATCAAACGCTAAATCATAGTTTCCCTTACGTTGTACAGCAGCAGGAGCAATGGAGTATTTCTGCTCCTGCAAATGAGTAGGGCAGATGGAAGTCTTAATCAGGACAGAAATGTCCTTAATTAACTAAGTGCTGCATCATTAAAAAATTAGGTAGTCCAGCATCCTTTGCATTTTTTCTGTCCTTTGCAGACAAGGGCAGATTTCTTGATCTCCTTTCTTGCTCTGGGAAATGGCTTGATTCCTGTCCATGATTCTCAGCTACTGCATGCAGTATTGTCATGTCAAGGGAAGTACAGTGAGCCCTAACAGAAACTCAGCCCACTGTCCCTGCCTACTTGACATGCTGTCCTAAGTTGCAAACCCCAGTCCCTACGCTACTAAAGTGCAGGGGCCATCAGGTGTAAGAATAGTCAGACAGTCCGGGTCAGTAACGGAACAGTAACGTCAGGCCACAAAATGGAAGACAAGAGAGAAACCAGAAAACAAACCAAAGTTCAGAGCACCATCAGGAGCGAGGTACAAAGTCAGAAAGCAAGCCGAGGTCAGGATAACAAACCAAAGTCAGGGACAGGTGTGGTGAACTGGAGCGCAGAGAGGGAGGCAGAAGAGAAGAAGATGGAAGCGGCAAGCCACGGGCCCCAACGGGGAACCCGGTCATTGTTACGGTGGCTAGTACCTCGTTTAGCCGCACCTCTCGTGCTCCTCCAGTACCTGGCACCATTAATTAGGGGGTCTGCAGAGATGGAGATGATGGTGGTAGTTATTCCCCGAGGCACACTCTGTTGTTGGTCTCTCCCTCGTCTACCCGTTGTGGATGGTGTTCGAGGTGCCCTTGATGTGCGGTGCAGAAATGAGCAGGCAGGAGACAAAGGGTTTAATGGTGCAAAAATATCATAGTTCTCTTTACTTCAAACTTGGCAGAAATGGTACAGCACATGGCATTGCACATCCTTCACATACAATTTCATTTTTTTCCAGTTGCAGCCACTCAGTAAGCTAATGGCAGGAACAGTGATCCTCCATCCAAATAAAGTCCCTTATGTGTGTTGTACCACCAACTCCTCCACACTACATATTCCCTCACTAAAACTAAAGCTGACCTCGGCGTCTGCTATAGCCAAGTCAGGAAAAATAAAACATTATCAAACATTCACATATCTAAAATACTTATTGGTTCAGACAATGATATAAACTTTTCTTTTAGCAAAAGAATAAAGAGACACAGATGGCAAAGATATATCAATTAAAGATATGACATCAGTCACATTAATAAGTTCAATAACATCCAGTAATACAATAAGATGGGGAAAAATTCCAACTGTTACATCGAAATTGCCCATGGTCTTGAGGAATGGTGACTTGGGCAGGGGAAATGTCCATGACTTAAAGGAGTTGTCTCTCGACTGGATTTCATCCTACCTTGGTGCTGTCCTAAGAGCTGGAGTTTTGAAATCATGGGCGGGAGCACTGGCTTCCTGGAGTCCTCTCCCCCCTCCCTTCATCTACGTGACATCATGCTGCTGCGCTCGCTCCCGATGCTGTTTAAAACAGCATTGGAAGGGAGAACATCTCAGATCACAGAGTTCTCTTTCCCCTGCTGCTGACCATTCAATAGCATCCACCGTGTACACAGCACATATTTCTCTCCCCATACATGACAGCACGCAGGGCAGGCGATTACCCTGGCCAGGGGTTCCCAGCACAGGGAATTGGGCAGGGGGGAAGCGATTCAAATAATCTCTGATGTGACTAGTTTTGCATGAAGTTATCTCAGTGCTACATCTGTCTGTGTCTGCTCAATTACTATTCACTGACTGTTGACTATTTCCTGCAGGAATCATTCACTTCAGCAATGAAGCTGGTTAGGTAAACAGGAGAGTGAATGCTAATTAGGCTGACTCAGAGCTGAATGACATGGGCAGGAAATAGTTAACAGCAGTGAATAATAATTAGGCTGAGACACAGATAAGGCAGCAGGGGAACTGACAGGGGCTGCTAGTATGCCTGCTCTAAATCACCCCGCTGTGGCTGTGCCTCAGGCAGAGCGAGGACAGAGAGCGAAAGGACAGGAGATAGTTAAACTTGCGTGCTCGCTCCCGACG
This sequence comes from Phyllomedusa bahiana, assembly GCA_025379985.1. NCBI lineage: Eukaryota > Metazoa > Chordata > Amphibia > Anura > Hylidae > Phyllomedusa > Phyllomedusa bahiana. Next base: position 275,204 of record JAODAL010000641.1, on the reverse strand, counting down.
CGACCTGTTGTGATAAGATGCCGGAGATACAGCCTATCAGGGAGAACAAGCAGGTCGGTGACTATAGAGACCTCAGCAGCCCCTGAAGCCACTAAAAGCAAGTTATCTAGAAATCAGTAGGATATTTGTTATTGACATATATTTCAAACGTGCTTGTTTTTTGAAGATCTTTAATTTGAATGACAATCTTTGTAGTGAGACAACCCCTTTAAGCTATGAGTTTGGACAAAAAGGGTAATGATCCACGTGGCTCTGGTACATTAGCGTCTTTCAAAGGAATAGAACTGTAGACCCACGATGACACCTGTGGCTCAGATACATTAGAGTCCTGGTAGACATAATTAAAGGGGTTGTATCATTTCATTAAATGGTCTTCAGAATAAGGGGACAGTGAAAACAAACAACTTTGCATTTGGATGTCATTAGCAAAGCTGTCTTGTTTTCACAGTGTCCCTTATCTTCTGTATCTGTAAACACAGTTCCCCAGTGCTGGTCGGATTCCTCCTCCTGTCCTGTGGTTGGCTGATGGCTCTACTAATTTACATTCTGTCAGGTCCCCGGTCGGATTCACGGGAGCGAGCATTCCTGTCTCTCTCACTCACAGTAAGGGACCAGCAGGAATTTCACTCTGTATAGCCAGAAGAAACACAATAACACTGCAGGGCTTCTACAATCAGAAAACAGCAGAAATGTGCCTCGATCCCTGCTTCTCTCACTCAGATTAAGGGGCCATAGCAATTTCACTCTGCACACCCAGCAGAAACACACTGCAGATGATTCTACAATCAGAAAATAGCAAAATTGTGCCATGTGCCTAACTCTCCTGCATAGAAGGGAGATCTGTGCCGTTCATAGAAACACTGGATTCAACTGTAACAAACCTCCAGCTGAGAGAGGAGAAGAGTTCATAGACGACTGAGTTCATAGAAGACAGTCTAGATTGAATGCAGATATGTGGTATTTAATCAGCTCTTACAATATAAGACTGCAGAGGGAGTGGAACAGTGAGATGTGGACTCAGACAGAGAGGGGGGGGGGGAGAGAACAGGGCTTGGGAGCCAGCATGAACAGTGAAGGGAGGGATGATGTCATCACCATTCAGTTAAGAAACACCCAGCTGGGAGGGGAAGAAACGCCCCTGGATTTGTAGAGCTGAGAAATTGAAAAAAAACTTTTGAAACCCCATAAAAATGAAGTATACACCCCTTTTTAAAGAGCACAAAAAATTTTTTTTAATGTAAAAACATAAAACCAAAAAAAGGAAAACATTTGCAACAGTTACATACATTTTTTATTACAAGGACCCTATAATTTTTAAACCCTTTGGAGTCTGGAAAAATTAATTTTCCACTGTTCCACGGGTTCAGTTTGAAAAACAAAAAGGGGTTTAAATATCTGTAAAGCCCAAAAGGTTTTTTGAGGATACAATACATAAACCAAAAACCTAAACAAATGTCCAAAAAATTTTTTTAAAGACTTTAATTTTTGGGTTCTTTCTTTTGTTGACCTTTTACCTTCAAAGTATGCACCACTATTTTTTGGTCCAAAAAACTCAACTACAAAACTCTGTTACTGTTTTTCCTTTTTTGCCTTTTACTTTTTAAGCGCCCCCCCAAAAGTTTCAAAATTTAAAAGGGTTTAAATTTCAAAAACCCAAAATCCTCAAAAGTACCGGATTTTGGGGCAAAAAGGGCCCCTTTCTAAAAACCCCAAAGGTGATCTGATCTTTAATCCAAACGGTTACCAGCCCTTTATCCCAAAAAGGAATCTTCTCTTTCCCCACCATTTTTTTTCTGGAAAAAACATTTTGGGAAAAAAGGAAAAAAAGTTGAGCCAGGCAAAAAACCCCAAAACTAGACTTCAAAAAAGGAAATTCCTTAGGGGAAACGTGCCTGCCTAACAACAAAATAGGACAGCTCCCAAACCCCAAATTTTCACAAAAAACATTATTAAGTTGCCTGTTTTAAAGAGCATTCTTCCCCTCCCGGGTTTTAAACTTTTTTTCTTTTAATTAAAACCAAAAAAATTTTCACAATTTTCCCTATAATAGAAAAAATATCAATCTCAAAAACAAAATTTTCCCTTGAAATTTTTTAACTACTAAAAAACCAAATAAAAAACCTTTTTAAAAAATTCCCCTTTGCTATTTAATTTTGTTTTAGCTACGTGCATTTCTCAAACAGACTGATAAAAACCCTGTACCAAAAATTTAAAGCAAGGAAAACAGCCCACCCCCAAAAAACAGATGTAGCAGAAAAAAACGGGAAACAGTTTTTGCACCGTGATATACGGCACAAAAATGTTATTCTACTTTTTAAATTTGCTTTTCGGGCCCTTTTGTTTTCAGATAAAGGGCCAGATTTTCAGGGAAAAGTCGTGATATCATAGTCAAGCGGGGCCCTTTTGCTAATTGTGGGTGGGACACAAATCACTACAAATTTAAAAATTTCTCCATAAAAACGAAAATTACTTTTCATTTTATAGTTCCCTTTATTTAAAATACGGGATTGTTAATAGAGAAAAAGCGAGAAAAAAAATTAATAAAACAAAGTCATTCCCGGGGAGCCCTAATCCCCAAAAAAAAAACAATTGTGAAACAGAGTAAAGGCATTTCCCCAAATTAACAAAAGGGAAACATTTCTGAAAGGTTTTAATTTCAGTCATAAGTCAAAACCCCTGACCCCTCTTGCAAGGCAGACAAAAAAAACTGGGGTAGGGCCCCTCAAAAGGCTTTGAGATAGAAATACTTTTAAAGGGGATGAAACGTTTTCTTTAGTCGGTGATTCAAAATTGCTCTGGGGTTTCCCAAACTCTAGAAATGCGGGGAACTTTTCCCTTTTCCCCCCCGGGCGGGGTGACTTTCTACCCCTTCACTGTTCATCCCTGGCTCCCCGGGACCCCCCCCCCCCCCTCTTAAAGTCCCCCATTCACTGTGTCTCCCCCTATCAGTTTTTTTTTTTAAGAGGTTTGTATACATCCCTCAGGCTGAATTTAAATTCTGGGCTAAGCACTGATTTTTTTCCTCTCCACGCTGGAGATTTGTTACAGCTTTTTATAAATTAAAAACAAAATTTTCCCTTTATGCAGGAGAGGAAAGGGTTTCGAACCAATTGTGCGGGTTTTCTGTTTTATAGAAGTTTTGCTTGGGTTATTTGATTCTTCTGGATGTGCCCAACCCCCTTATTTGAGTGAAAGACGGAATGCAAGCTCTGTGAAAGGCGACCGGGGCCTGAAAGAATGTAAATGAGCTCTCATAGGAAATCCCAAGGAGGAGGGACCGGACCAGGACGGGGAAATCGTGAAAACGAAAAGAAGAAAAGGGACCCTTGTAACAAAAAAATTTGTAATGACACCCAAAAAGCAAAGTTGTTGTTTTCCCTGTCCCTTTTTTTGAAGACCATTAATGAAATGTTTAAAACCCCCTTTTAAGACATGACATACTGCGACAAGTGGGACAAAACATCAGACACAAAAATGATGGGTTTACGTATTAAAACATTATGGGGCGCTCACTAATAATGTGCATGCATGAATACCAAATACCTTTTTATGCAATTCCAACCCTCCCGCCAAAGCAAGGCTGTATAACCCTACAATACTCCACTTGATGGGGGTGCAATCCCGAAAAAAGGCCCAAAAAATAAAACACATTAACCTGTTATCATTTAAATTCTCTTCTAGCAGTACTAAATTTTCCAAAAACATACATTTCGCATATTGATTTCTCCCTGATAAATCCTACAAACGTAATTTACACTATGAACAATTTAACTCCGTTCTGCTCTTTTTATTTTGAAGACCAAAATTCTAGCGACTCCCTTTTAAATATCTCTTAAAAAAAGTAAAAATTTGATAGTAAAACACATTTTTTAATATTTATAATAGAGCTACACAATGTTAACCCCTAAAACCGGAGCCAGTTTTTGACCTTCCTGCAGAGCCCTGGTTTTAAAATATGACCCGTGTCATTTTATTGAGAAAAAACTTTTTGACACTTTTTCTATCCTGTGATTCAGAGAGTGCTTTCTCGTGACACATTGTGCTTTCAGTTAGTAATACATTTTGGTCCAGAAAATCCTTGTTTATTTGTGAAAAATAGCAAAATATCATGAAAATTTGCAAAAATTTGCAAATTTAAAAGTTCAAAAATGTCTGCATGTAAGATAGATAGTTATTATATAATAGTTTATAACTAGCATCTACCGTATGTCTGCTATAGGTTGACATAATTTTTCAAGAAAATTAGCAAAATAGAATTTTTTAGGGACCAGTCCAGTTCTGATGTTGCTTTGAGGGGCCTGCATGTTAGATACCCACATAAATGACCCCATTTAAGAAACTAGACCCCTTAAAGTATTTAAAAAAGCATTTAGGAAGTTTGTTACCCCTTTAAATATTTCACAGAAATGAAGGCAAAATGGAAGTGAAATTTCAAAATTTAACTTTTTTTTTCAGATTTTCAATTTTTATTCATTATTCATTTGTTTTAGCGTTAGGCTCTGAAAATAAAAAAAATATTTTTTCCAACAATCTGCATTTTTAGCTGAAAATGTTTAAATTTTACATTGAATCCTGGAAAAAAGCATCCCCAGTAGTGTTACACAATTTCTTACAAGTTCAACAATACCCTACATGTGGGTGTAAACTGCTGTTTGGGCGCATGACAGGGCGTGCAAGAGAGGGAGCACTATTTGGCTTTTGGAACGCAGATTTTGGTGGGTGCCATGTCGCATTTGCAAAGCCCCGAAAGTACCAGAACAGGTGAAACCTTCCAGAAGTTGCCTCATTTTAGATTAAACACCCCTCATGGATCTCATCTAGGTGTGTATTGTGCATTTTGAGTGCACAGGTGTTCCATAGTTTTTTAGCACTGGGCCATGGAAATGGGGGGGGGAAAAATTAGCAATTCCGCCATTGTTTCTTGGGTTTCATTTTTACAGTGTTCGCCGTACGGTATAAATGACTGGATAACTTTACTATGTGGTTCAGTACAATTGCAATGATATACATTTTATATAGTTTTTTGTGTTTTATTACTTTTACACATTAGAAATGGTTTTATAAAAACTTGCGTTTTTATGTTGTCCTATTCTGGCAGCCATAACTTTTTTTTCTGTATATGTAGCTGATTATGGGCTTGTTTTTTGCAGGATGAGTTGATGTTTTTATTGATACCATTATTGCGTGCATAAGACACTTTGATCACTTTTTATTAAGGTTTATGTGAGGCATTTTGAACCACATGCAGCAATCCTGGTAGCGTTTTTTATCTTTATTTTTTACAGCGTTCATCGCGTGGTATAAATAACATACTAGTTTTACTCAGCAGGTCGATACGATTACAGTGATACCAAATTTGTATATTTTTTATGTTTTACTGCTTTTACACAATAAAAACACTTTTATTCAAAAAGAAAGTATAAAAAGTATAAAAAGAAAATACGTTTTTGCGTCGCCAAAATCTGAGAGCCATAACTTTTTTTTTTTCTGTTTACGGAGCTGTGTAGGGGATTGTTTCTTTGCCTGATGAGTTGATGTTTTTATTGGTATCATTTTTTTGGGGGGGATAGGGCTTTTTGATCGCTTTTAAATCCGCTTTTTGAAAGGCAGGGTGACGAAAATACTGCAATGCTAGTAGTGTTTTTCTATTTTTATTTTTAAAAGCGCTCACCGTGCAATATACGTGACAAGTTAGTTTTACTCTGTGGGTCGAGACAATTGCGGGGATACCCAGTTTATATAGTTTTTTTTATGTGGATGCATGTCCATGGTGTTTTTATTGTGTAAAACAATATTTATGCATCGCTATCTTAAGGGTGGGTCATTACGCATGCGGCGAAACCAGATATGGGTACTTTATTTATTCTTTTTTGGGCCAATTGCCGTTTGTAAAAGGGAAAAAGGTGGTGTACGTGTTTTTATTTTATTTTTCGTGTTTGTGTTTCACTTTTTTCACTTTTCCCCAGAGGGGAACTATATGAGTGATATTCAAAAAGCTCATACAAAGAAAACCTGTACACAGCATTACTGCTGTGTACTGGTCGCCATGGTGACTGTCAATCACCATGCCCACAATGCATTGCGGGCATTGTGACGTCACCGGACAACCCGGATGCTTTCAGAAAGTGTCCGGGCTGTCGGGCGAGTGGACCAGTAATGGCGCAGTGCGCCGCTACTGCGCTGGTCACAGGCAGGGGGGGGCTCACTCCTCCTGCCTGCAGCTTCATTATCGCGACCATGATCGGTCACAATAATAAAGGGTTAATCACCCGAGGCTGGAGTTCACTCCGGCCACGGGAGATGTGACATGATGCCAGCGGTAATATATCGCTGTTCCCATGCCGCGATCTTCCGAGCTCCGCTAGTGAGCTCGCAAAATCGCCATGATGTACCCATACGTCAATTTGCGGGAACCCCTACCCGACCTTGACGTATGGGTACATCAAATGTCGGTAAGGGGTTAAACACACATAACTCTCATCATACACAAAAGAAAATAGGGGGAGTGATTCCAGCCGGAACACTTGCACCCTAACACATCTTAAACACATTTTTCAATGCTTTTGCGCCAGGATAGATACATATAACTCTTATTTAACAAACCGATGATGAAAAGAGTAACTTTCAGCCTAAAGCACTCAGATAAGATATGACAAACTAATGACGCTCAGCTGATCAATCATGGACACATTCAGATTACATTACAGATTTTACACAAAAACAAACATTAAACACTTAAGTATGGGCTGTGAGCCTAGATCAGGATACAAATCACTTAGAAGCAGGAAAGTCATGCACCGATGATTTGGACTGTCGCAGAGGGGCATTAGGTGTAGCCAGCTTAGCGGGGGTGTCCCAAGCAGCTACAATACAAGTGATGGTGACATGAGGGACTGGTGGTACCTGATTTATCACCTCCAGTGGCTCCTCTCAGTGGAATGATCTCCTCCATGACGGCAACTTTGGTGGTCTCTCAGCAAGGCCTCTCCTCCTCTCTCGATGACACCTGGGCTGCTGTACTTGGCTCTGGTGATGGTTCAGCTGGCTCCCGATAAATGGCAGTGATGTCATCCTCATCCTTTGGGGCTGGCTTGAGATAATAATAATAGTCTTTATTTATATAGCGCCAACATATTCCACCGCACTTTACAATTTAGAGGGTAAACATACAGACATTACACATTAAAAGAATTTACAGATGAGACGCAAGGAGTGGGGGCCCCCCCCCTGTTTTGGGTGAGCGTAAATTTTTTTTTGGTGTATGGGTTGCAAAGGGTTTTTGAAGTGCCGTTTCAATGGCCCCATGTTCTAAATAGGTGGGTTAAACAAAAAAAGGGGGGTGACCCTGCCACCCACATTTAAAAAACCAATGCCCCTATTTGGGGTGTAGTGCCCCCTATTTAAAGTTTCCCAGATATTGTGATAGCAGGTGGGGGGTTAGAATAGGGTTCTATTTGCCGACTGAAAAGATGTTTTTTCTTAGGGCCCTCTTAAACCTGGAGTTTAGTGGCTAATCGCCCCGCGGTAGATAAAATCCCAAGATAATTTGGTGAGACGTTTGAAATTTTTTAAAAGGGCATTGGAGGTTCGGGATGATTGAGGAATTTAATTGATTTCATCAGCGAGCGGAGAGCACGGGAGGGTGGTAGACAGAGATGAAAGGAATGTGGGGGGCCTCCCGCACGGTGTAAGCTTTAATGGGTGAGGGATGATTTATTTTTTATCCTGTACTGAAAGGGGAAACCAGTGCATGTATGAAAGGGTAGAGGCATCAGTATACGGCGGGAAAAAAGACAACCCTGGCTGCTGCATTCAGGCAGATTGGGGGGGGGAGAGTTTAAAGAGAGGGAAACGAAACAGGGAGTGCAGTATCAAGAGAGAATGAATAAGGCAAAAAAGGGGTTTGAGCGTTTCCACATGAGAAAAGAAAGGATTTTGGGAGATGTTCTTGGGGCGGATGAAAAAGCGGCAAGAGAGGGATAAAGGGGTGAAAACAGATAGGTTAAAATCCCCCCAAGACAGGGGGCCTGTTACCTAGGGTTATGGTGGTGCCACACACAGAGAAAAAGAAAGGGGCAGGGTAGGGTTGGTTAAACAGGGGGCGGAAAAGACAAGAAGTTCAGTTTTAGTGGGTTTGTTTCAGAGGGGAGGGGACATGATGTCAGAGACAGCGGACGGGACAGTCACTGGTGTTTTTTTGCGGACAGAGTGATACTCGGGGGGAGGTTTTAGTTTGGAAGTTCATCAGCATAGAGGGGTACTGGAAGCCGAATCTGCTGATTGTTTGTCCAATGGGGGATGTGTAGAGTGAAAAAAGCAGAGGACCTAGAACTGATCCCTGAGGAACCCCAACAGCAAGAGGAAGAGGAGGTAGAACCGGAATATGAGACACCGAAGGAGCGGTCAGAGAGGTAGGAAAAGAACCAAGAGCGAGCGGTGTGCTGGAGGCCAATGGCGCTGAGCATGCTGAGTAGAAGGTGGTGATACACAGTGTCAAACGCTGCAGAGAGATCCAGAAAAAGCAGCATGAGTAGTTGCCCTGTGATTTAGCCATGAAGAGATCATTAGAGACTTTAACTAGAGCAGTTTCTGTGGAGTGTATGGTGCGGAAACCTGATTGTAGAGGATCGAGAAGAGAATTAGCAGACAGATAGCGGATTAGTCAAGAGTAGACCAAGTGTTCCAGGATTCTAGAGATAAAGGGAAGGCTAGAGACTGGTCAGTAATTAGCAGCGCAGGATGGGTCCAGATTGGGCTTTTTTAGTAAAGGGGTTATGATGGCGTGTTTAAAGAAATATGGAAAGATCCCAGTGGAGAGAGAGAGGTTGAAGATTGCAGTAAGGTGAGAGATGATAGCTGGAGAAATGGACTGGGTAAGGTGGGAGGGAATGGGTTCACTAGAGCAGGTGGTGGGGCGAGCAAACAGGAGAAGCCTGGATACTTCTTCTTCTGTCATTGGGTCAAGGGCTGAGAGCAGATAGATGACATGGCGGAGGGGACGGTATTGGTGTTACTTGAGGATTGAGATGCAATGTTTTGCCGGATACTGTCCATTTTGTCTTTGAAATGAGTGGCCAGGTCTTCAGCACAGAGGTCAGTGACCCGGGCCTGAGCTTTAGGCCTGAGGAGGGAGTGAAAAGTGTCAAAGAGGCGTTTTGAGTTGTTGTGTAATGTGGAGATGAGGGAGGTGAAATATTTTTGTTTGGTGCAGTAAAGGGCAGTGTGGTAAGTCCTGAGCATGAATTTATAGTGGAGAAAGTCTGCAGTAGATTTTGACTTTCTCCACAAGTCTCTCGGCCGACTCGTAACATAGATGCAGAAAGCGAGTATGGAGGCCGGTGTGCCCATGGGTGCTTGGCATCTTACTCTGGTAGGTGCGCAGTGTCTGAATTGTGCCAATTATTGTCCCAGGCACGTGGTTGAGATGAGTTCATTGTACTGATTGACAGCCAGGTCCGGACAGGAGTCGGAGAGAGATTGGGGCAGTGAGCGAGTGTTAGGGTGTCTATGAGTTCCTGAGTGTTCATGGAGGCCAAATGTTTCTGGATGTGTGATGGACAAGGCTGTGTCCAGAGAGAAGGCTAGGAGAATTTGTGATAGTGAAAGGAGATAAGGTTTCATAGATTCATTGTTTCATAGTTTGTGAGGCCTAATAAAAGGAGACAAGACGTCCTTTCCAGTTCAGCCTGTTGTGCTAAGGTGTTGATCCAGATGAAGGCTAAAAAACAACCAAGGAGGTAGAAAGCCTAATTGTCCTAAATTTTGGGAAATTTTCTTCTCACGAACTAATATCTGGTTTTCTGTATATGACATGGTATCTAATGGTACACAGACGACAGGCTTGAAGAATCGTCATAAATTTGTTCTGGTGCGTAGCAGGATTGTCACCGTACATTCTCTAGACTCAAATAGACAATCACTACACCTATCATGTATTATGATACTCACAACCCCCCAGTATATATCTGAATTCCACCATGACAAAGTCCTCTTAGGAAGAAGAGTTTATAGAGATCTCACTGCTCTCTACTGTAATGAATCACACCTTTCTATGTTTTTAGTTAGAAACATCTTCGATTATACTCAAAATGACGTAGAGGATGCCCCCTTGTTCTAGATACAGCCACTGTAAGGTATTATAAATAAATTTGGGACCGAAGATCTCTTATATTGACCTTTATGTTTATAAAATATTTATTATGTGTCTCCCCCGAAAGCCGTCCCATTTTCTCCTAAAAAACTAAATATCCCACTAAATCATTGATCTGTAAATAATTATCTGGGTACTGTAGTACACCCAGTCCTTTTATTATTTTTGTTGCCCGCCACTCTTAACACCCCTCACCATAGTAACCCTGTTCAAGCTATACATGTTCATATTTCCTCATACGTTATGCACTAGTGGTGCCCAAAACTGTACACAATATTAAATGGGTGGTCTAACCAGTGACTTGTATAATGAGGAGATTAATGTTTCATCCATGGATGACATATATGCCCCTTTTTATATGCAACCCCATGATACTATTTGCCTTGGCAGCTGCTGTCTGACCACTGGCTGCTGCTACAATTCAAGTTTACTGTCCACACCAGGATCCCAAATAAGTACATCTCCATGTCCATTTTAACCAGCCTTTTTCCATTTAACATGTACTCTTGTAATGGATTTTCTCTTCCCCCATGTGCATAAACCTTGCATTATATCTGTATTAAAACCTCTATCATGCCAATTCACTGTCCCAGGCCTCCAACTTTATCCTAGATCCCTTTGTTAATAAACATTATCCTTCTATTGTAGTTGATTACTTTACAGAGCTTAGTATCCGTATGCAATTATCGATTTTCTATGTGTAATCACTGTGTATGAATCATTTATGCCAAAAATACTAAGAGGATAGGGCCCAATACTGACCCTTAGTGTACACACCACCTAGTTAACCAAGCATCCAGTCTGAGTATGCTACCGTTAATTACTTACCATTTGTTTACTATCAGTGAGCAAGTTGCTTACCACTTGCACACAATTTTCCCCAAGTCCAAGCATTCTCATTTTATTTACCAACCTTTTTATGTGGCACCTATCAAATGCTTTCGAAAAACTAGATATATGAATCCAGTGCTCTCACCCCGATACAGTCCGAAACTGACTTCCTATAGAAGCCTGATGTGATTAGATTCTGACCAGGACCGATCCTTCATAAACCATGCTGGACTAGGCGTAATATTCAATTTATTTACAGTTGAGATACATCCAGAGATAGCACTCTTGAGAAAATGATTCAACATTTTACTACAACAGAAGAGGTTTAAGCACTTACCGCGCACTATAGTTGCCTGAACACTTTTTGGTCCCACCTTTTTGAATATTGGCACCACATCTTGCTATGCTTGTCCAATCCTTTGGGACATACCCCCGTTATTAGACAGTCCTATAAATTTTATGATAGGGGCCACATTAATCTATGAACATCACTTAAATCCCTCTAGGACACAGTGGGTGTATGCATCTCGGACCTGGGGATTTGTCTATTTTTTAATCTTCCAAGGCCGGCAGCTTGCACTTCTTCTCTGGGTCTAGACAGAACAACTTTTAGTTGGAGTTACCTCATCCCTCTGTTCAGCAGGAAGCTCATCCGACTTGGTAAATAAGTGTGAGAAAAAAGTGGTTATAGGTTTGGCTTTTTTTCTTACATCGTCCTCTAAAGTCCTCCCTCAGTATTTTTCAATATGGGCCAACATTCTCTGTTTTAATCTATTTTACTATTTATATAGTTAAAAAAAAATTTTGGCGTTTAGTTTTACTTTCTATTAGCAATATTCTTTACATATCCAGCTTTTTGCTCCTTTATTCTTATTTTACACACTTTATTTTTTTCCCTATAGCTTCCTTATGTGCCTCTTCACTGCCCTCCTTGTTTTAGTAGGTGAAACTGCTTTCACGCTTTTTGAATTTTTTATTGCACCTCTTTTTCATCCCTGGTTGATCCACAATTGGTGTTTTTCTATCGTTTCCTAATTTTTTTTATTACCACTAAGTGGTATGTGTAGAGCCTCTACGACAGTGGTGGTATCCTAGAATGTTTTAAATAATTATCCCATTTATTATTTGTTCTGCCATATTGTAAACACATTGTCCCGTGTCAATACGCTTTAGGGCCTCCCTAAGCTGAATAAAGATTATCCTTCATAAAAAAATTCATTGTTTTTGTGGGATCCTTGGACAAAAAAATCTATTGAAGGATTAAACGGAGGAAATTTATTTTATTGATGCGTCAATATACAATAGCGCTGCCACTGTACCATAGTGTGTAAGAAGAGCGCTTACGGGAGATTTAGTGAGGTTTAGAAATTGCTGAGTGACTGCAGAAAACAATAAATTCAAGAGCGTTATCACATCATTGCTGGAGTGGGAGAGTCTGTAAATTGCCCCCCCCAAGCAGGGCCAAAGGAAGATCATGTTAGTGAAATAACCAAGAGGCAGAAGAAAGACACTAGGGTTGTCAATGGGGTGATTTTGAACTCACCCATGATAAGTGTGGGAATTTCAGTGGAGAGGAATAGTAGAGGGAGACATGCAGCAAAATGATCAGAAACTCGGAACGCGGGTGAGCCGGGCCGGTCGGGTCTGTACGAACCGCAATTATGAAGGGAAAATGGACGATATGTGTTCTGAGGGTGTGGAACTCAAAGGAGGAGAGTAACGTGAGGGAGGGTGCAGGGAATAAAGAATAGAACTGGCTCAAAGTTTCGAGTGTGGAGAGAGAAGTACGAGCTAAACTCCTCACACCCGGCCTCTGTTCTCCAGGTATTCCTTAACAATGGATTTACACAGTTACGTGTTCTCCACGTGAAGATGTTAGGCCGACATAGGTACCCCGCCCACCGAGAGCAGTATTGGAGATTTAAGGAGTTAGAGCAGAAAACTGGTCCTCACACGATAGCCCAACGATGAACAGCCAGTGAGTTTGTTACCGAAAGATTGGGCGTTCACAAAGACACTTTTATAAAGTGTCAGGGAAAAGAGTGCTTTACACGATTAGTGAAGCAGGTAAGGCAGGGATTTCTATGGAGGGAGAGGTAGGTATGTGCATTAACAGGCAAGGAGGACGGGGTTAGGAGAGATGTCACAGCTCAAGCCAAGAAAGCAAGGTGTATGATACAGTGACAGCCAGATGTTCATTGATGTGTATACTCCTTCCTATTACCAATGAGCGGCGTTTGTTGCCAACATTATGGACAGGCCAGGTGGTGTGGGGTAGTTAGAAAGGGAAAACAGTTTGTGGGATGCTTTCACCATTAAGTGACAGGGAGAATCAGAAGGAACACCGAAGATTAAGACTGGTGGCAACTGATCGTGGACTTAGCAATTTTTAAGGACCGGGACACTTGGGTCTATAGGAACAAGGACGCGCAGATGGCTACATAGGTACGGATTGCAGTACAGGAGCTATAGTGATAAGGTGCTATGTTAAAAGAGACGATACTTCATATAACTGTGATCCTTCAAGCTCCCTTAAGCTCAACTTCTGTCTCATTTCTGTCATATTTTTGATGCTCATGTGTCACTTTCAATTTGTCACTTCCAAATATGCATGAAAAATATGCCTCATAGACCGAGATCTAGTTGCTGCACCACTGCTGCCATTACAAACTTTTTCTCTCTCCACTCTCCAAACTCGCTGCATCTCCCTCACTGTGTCGACATTACTCTTCTGTATTTGGCGCCGTTCTGCTTTGGCGGGAAATGACTCAGCAAACTCTTCTCGGGGTCACACAAAGTTCAAGAAGACAACAAGATGGCATTTGCAGTTTTCATGCGTTTTAGCGGATGACTTTGTTGTCAGCTGGCAATTCACACAGTTGGCACATACACAACTCTTCTTAGTATTCGCAGTCCATAGCAAACAAATAAATATGTTTGGATGGCTTTTCTTCTTTCTCAAGATGGCTAAGACATTTTGGCACATCTTGGTTGCATGTCAAACTTAAGCTCATCCTGTTCATGACATCATTTTGTGGTGTACTGGAGACCCCAACGGGAACCTGGTCCTTGTCACGGTGGCTAGTACCTTGTTTACCTGCACCTCACGTGCTCCTCCGGCGCCAGGCACCAGTGAAGAGGGGGTCTGCATGGTAGATGATGGTGGTAGTTGTTCCCCCGGGGCAAATTCTGTTGTTGGTCTCTCCCTCGACTGCCCACTGTGGATGGTGGAGTTGCCCTTGATGTGCAGTGCAAAAATGACAGGTAGGAGACGAGGGTTTAACAGTGTTAAAATCATCTTAGGCCCCTTTACTTCAAACCCGGCAGAGATGTTACAGCACATGGCAGTGGACATCCTTCACATACAATTCTTTTTTTTTCCAGTTGCAGCCACTCAGTGAGCTAATGGCAGGAACAGTGATCCTTTGTCCAAATAAAGTCCCTTATGTATGATTTCCAGTTGACAAACGTGGAGCCCGCTTTGACTACCAGGTGCACTGAACAATCCTAGGTTGTCAGAGGTATTGGGCCAGTCCAGAGGCAAACTGGGTCCCAAAAGGTGTGAGATCTGGGGGAACTAATATCACCTCACGAAGTCCTGAGAATCCAAAGTCCTGACAGCCCAGCTGAGACTTTCTTAATCCTTTCCTTACTTTCTGCGTCCACTCCATCATGGTCAGGGAAGATAGATGTTGGAGATGACCTCTGAGCCCAGAGGCAGCACAGCCTACGGCAGGACAACACGATGGTCGGCTTCACCGACAGCGTCCCAGTGGAAAGTTTACTCCCCAGTGGGGAATTGTCCAGAATAATAAATGTCCCTATCTTATATGAACTTCCTAATTTGACTCCATCCTGGTGTTGTCATGGTTACTCCCCCCAAAGCCTTGAGTAACTGCAAATGGTTACATTTCTATAACACATCACACCTGGACATGACTCACAGACATGGTCAGAAATTACTGGCTGCACACAGAGGTGTAAAATAGGTCAATTCTAGAACATCCTACATACAGTGAAATACAAATAGCATTTCACATTATTAAAACCTTATCAAACTTTTAACCCTTTAATAGAGTGTTGTGCCACCAACTCCTGCACACTACACAGGGAAGTGGTAAGCAAATAAAACACAGGTAAGTGTAGGTAGCCAGGAATATCACAGGCGCCACATGGACATTTCATCAGGTTCAAATGGAGTGCCTGGACACTGCCCCCATTGCTGATTGGTGCAGTGCCCTGGCCCTCCTATTGACCTGTGTGACACACCGCCTATCCAGAGTGACTAGATGCCTGTCACTCCAGGCATCTCCTGCAGAGTGTTTCTCAGGGTGTGGTCGCAAACCTGGAGAATCAGAAACTGCAGAGTGTTGCACACTGCAGCCTGAAAGCTGACCAGAGCGAGTACTGACAAGTATACTGTTATGTGCTGAAGCTTCTTGTTTTCATTAAGGCACCTTTCCTTCCATCAAGACATCCAAGTTGACAACCATTGGACCTGCTCTGTGCTGGGTTCCAGTCTTTCTTTCTCAGATAAGTACCCTGGGAATATTAAAGGGGTTGTCTCACTACAAGGATTGCTTTTTATGTTAAAGCTCTTGCAAAAACAAATCACTTTGCAATATATGTCCATTAACAGTGTCCTACCTATTCTAAGATATCCCCTCTTGTATGGGCTACATCAGCTCCTCCGGTCACTATAGCTACAGACCTGTTTACTCTCTCATGATAGGCTGCCTGCACTGGTTGCTATAGCTACAAACCTGGCTTTTACTACAGCCTAGTAGAAGCCAGTAAACACATTCCTGAATTCTAAATGAAACCATGAAAACAGAACTGAGGTAAGATGAATCAATGTAGTGAGACAACCCCTTTAATATTGTGAAGAGGAAGTTTCTTTTGTATTTTTCTGTGTCTTCATCCTAATCTTTAGCATGTTGTTCTGTCTAAGGGAACTATGTTCTTCCCCATAGTGCTATAAGCAGACTATTGCTTTTTCTTTTGCAGCAGTTCCTATTGCTTACACTGGACACAGTGCTGCTCTGCCTGTTTGAATACAGTTTGCCCCTGGCCTGTTTGTTCTGAATGCTCTAAACATATTGCACTTGGTAAACCAAAATTTGTAAAGAATGTATTTGCTTAGGTGTCTTCAGGAGGTTCTGGATATAGTGATTATAGAGGAAAAGAAGCAACCTCAAGATGAAATCATTTTAGCTGAAGGACTTGTGATATGTATTTGTAATGAAAGCTATGACACTAGATGATAAGATTGTTTCCCTTAGAACTTAGTTGGTGACCTACAGCACCTCACAGAAATGAAAATAGATCATAGTTTGGTCAGAAAAGAATGTCACCCATTTGTAATTGGTCTAACTTTGTTGGTCCCTCGATTAAATAGCCATCTGAGCCACAACATAATCAGGACCAGAAGAATGTCTTTTGTTTGTGTGACGTAGTTAGGTATCTTGGGCTTTAACCAGGTTCCAAAGAGCCTGGGCCCAGACTGTGCACAGTCGTTGGTAAGTTAGTTCGGCGGTAGGGTTAAGAGACTCTTGGTCCCGGCACGACGAGAACCGAGGGTTAAAGCTATAATTGCAGAAGAACAGCAATATTTTAGGAGAAGAATGTACTCTATTAATAGCAAATTCTGCTAAGGGAAGAAAGTTATTCCATCTTTCTTTAGAGTCCGACACAAAACTCCTTCGGAATTGTTTGTATGTTTGGTTGAGTCTCAAACCATTGGTTTCTGGGTGAAATGCAGAGGAGAAAGACAGAGAGATACCCAACCGACCACAGAATTACCTCCAGAATCTGGTCACAAACTGTACCCCACATTCAGATAGAATGTTTTCAGGGATGCCATGAAGATGAAGTATGTGGGTGATAAATAATTATGCCAACAACCTGGCACTGAGAAGTTTCTTCAGGTGCAATAGGTGGCATATTTTAGAAAATCTATCACAAATAACCTAGTTGACAGTTTTCTCTTGGGAATTAGGCAGGTCAGTTATAAAATCCATTGAAAGATGGGTACAGGGTTTTTTAGGAGGAGAAAGAGGGTGGCGAAGTCCCTCCAGCAACTTTCTAGGTACTTTGGTTCTAGCACATACTTTGCATGCTGACACACACTCATGGACATCATGTGACCACGAGGGCCATCAGTAAGATCTAGCGAGTAGATATTTGGTGCCAGCAATACCAGGGTATATTGCCAATATAGAGCAATGAACTACCTCCAGCACCCAGAGGCAACGATTGAGGGGCACAAACAATTTATTGGCAGGGGTGTTCCTAGTGGCCAGATCTTGAGAGTTAGCGATAGCAGTGGCGAGGTTATCATTCATGATGGCTACTATTACCCCGGGTGGGAGGATCTTTTCAGGGGCAGTCTCTGGGGCATTGCTGGCACAGAAACTATGAAACAGAGCATCTGCCTTAACATTTTTCATACCAGATCAGTAGGTAACAGTGAAATTAAAATGAATAAAAGCAGGGCCCACCATGCTTGCCTGGGGGAAAGTAGTTTAGCACTATCCAGGTAGAGTAAATTCTTATGATTAGTAATCACAGTAATACGATGTCTAGCTCCCTCAAGGAAATGTCTCCACTCCTGGAATGCCCACTTGATGGCTAAGAGTTCGCGGTTGCAAATGTCATAAATGCACTCAAAAGGGGAGAATTTTCTTGAAAAGAAGGCTACCAGCTGCAGGTGAGTAAGAGAATCAGGACCTTGAGAAAGAACTGCTCCCACCCCTACTTCAGAAGCGTCAACTTCCACAATAAACGGGCAATATCATTTTGTATTAGCACTGAAGCGGTAATAAAATGTTAAGTTGTGCAAATGCCTGTTCAGCTCCTGGGGTCCAATGGTTCAAATCAACCCCTTTTTTAGTGAGGTTAGTGTAAGGATTCGGTGGATACGCTAGACCACCGCAAGCTATGATAGTTAAGCCACGCCAGGGAGCGGAGTCTAAGTAGCCCCCGGTATTCACCAGAGCCCGCCACAAAGCGGGATGGACTTGCTGCAGCGTGAGGCTACCAGGTCGCTACCCACGACGTGACTTGCTTGCGATGGTGGCCGTGGTACTGCGTGGTATAGAATCGTAATCCAGAGACGTAGTCGGGGACAGGCAGAAGGTCAGGGCAGGTGGCAGAGGTTCATGGACAGAGACAGGCAGACGGTCAGGGCGGGCAGCAAACAGGCAAGGTCAGGAAACATAGCGGAACGGACTGGTACATGGTAATCAGACAGGACTTCCAACACTCTCAAAAACTAGGCAACGCACACCAACAATCTGGCAGAGAGTGCTGGGGGCGTATTCCTTATATAGGACCAGCGGCCGGCAATTGACTAAATTACTGGTGCACTGGCTCTTTAAATCCAGACCAGCCGTCGTGCGCCCTAGGCAGCGGGTACGCGCGCGGCGGCCGGGACAGGCAGGAGCAGCATACACAGGAGTGTGGACAGGTAAGTGAGCCGGGACCAGGGCAGCAGGGGGATGGTTGCAGGCAGCCGCGGAACCCGCGCTGGACCCCCTGCAGGCAGGGGGGCGGCCGCGAGGCGCAACGGCACCCGCGCCAGTCCCCATGACAGTTAGTCAATGGCTAAGCCAAAACAGATAAATTTCTAATAAATTTACAGTAATGATTAGAAAAGCCCAGAAAAAACTGGGGAGCTTTGAGATTATTGGGGCATTCCAAATTCTCTATAGCCTTGACTTTAAGTGGATCCATACAAAAAGAATCAGGGGTGATGATGTATCCCAAAAAGGTGATCCTCTGTAACCCGAACAGGCATTTCTACAACTTAACAAATAATCGGTAAAGACTTAATATCCCGAGTACATTTCTGACGTATTTAATATGAGTGGCCAGGTCTGGAGAAAAAATTAGAATGCCACTAAGGTAAAGCACTACATACCAACCAAGGAGATCATGGAAATATCATTAACAAATTGCTGTAATACAGCCGGTGCGTTACACAACCTCAAGGGTACGACGAGGCGTTAAACGCAGCCTTCCACTCATCCCCTTACTCGATCTGGATCATATTGCAGGCCTTAGGGAGGTCAATTTTAGAACAGCATCAGAAATCTGATTAAAAAGATCAAGAATAAAGAGAAGGGGCTACTGGTTCTTTACAGTTATGTTGCTAAGTACCCAGTAGTCAATATAGAATCTGAGCCCACCGTCCTTCTTCTCTACAAAAAAAAATCCTATGGGAGAATTAGAATGATGTAATTTAGTGAGGTCCTCCTTTATGTATTCCTGCATAGATTTACGCTCAAGAGCCAACAGATTAAAGATTCCTCCCTTAGAGAATGTAGACCCAGGAAGGAGTTCAACATTACAG
Source organism: Phyllomedusa bahiana (assembly GCA_025379985.1). NCBI lineage: Eukaryota > Metazoa > Chordata > Amphibia > Anura > Hylidae > Phyllomedusa > Phyllomedusa bahiana. The sequence continues at coordinate 255,870 of JAODAL010000641.1, read as the reverse complement.
TCGTAAGGTCTATTGTGTGTGTGTGGGGGGAGGGGTAACACATCAGTGGATTTTTTGTTGAAGACGTCGGCAAAATCAGATATGTATTCAGGCAGATCTTCATTAATTTGACTCTCTGATAATTGTACAGTATTACAGTGGGAGGAACACAATGGTCCCATTTATCAATTCCTCTCTGTTCCAGTCAAAAATAGGGTTATGAAGACCTAGCCAAGGAAGGCCCAATCAAATATCAGAGTCAAGTTTTCTATAAGAATGTAGCATACTCAATATGAACTGATCCAACCTGTAAGAATACCTTGAGGGGTTTTAAATCTGATTCTACCTCTGGACAACAGGGTAGAATTAGCTTCAGTAACAGGAGAGTGGTGGTCCAATTCCACCAAATCCAGGCCTAAAGTCGACACAAAGGAAAAATCAACAAAGTTAACAGCCACTCTAGAGTCAACCAGGACCTGCCCAGAAACCGACTTAGAGCCAGAAAAATGTCACAGGCAATAAAACTTTTGAAATGGGTTCGGAATATACCTGATGTGGTTCCCCCGACTACCACTCAGGCACTGAAGTTTTTCTTTATCTTTTAAAGCTAACACACTACATAAAGGAGGGAGGATTTTTTTTAAATGAGAACAGAGATTGGATAATACCATTGACTATTCGGAATTGGCTGGTGAAATATGAAGAGCGGCTTACTTACAGGACACTTGTCGGAAACTTTGATGCCTCATTTCCTGAAGATAAACAACTACAGATCGATCCACAGAATGTAACATGGAAACAGAACTCGGTATATAAGAGAAGCTTGTGTATGAATGGAAGGGGCGGTATGGGTTAGAAAATCTCCTATCATGGCTAATGTTAGGGCATGTCATAGTAATAAAGAACGGCATAAGCTGTGGCCGCTCCGTAGTGTTGAGCGATTTTTATCGACAAAGTTGAAATCGGCAAGGTTTTTATGGCGATCGAAATTTTCAGATCATGCGATAATTAAGGTTAAAATCTGAGCATCATCTATTAAGATCGCTTCTTTTTCGGCGCTTCCTGTCATTTTGGCGGCCAGCAAATCAGATTACAGAATAGAGCAGGGTGAGATGTGTGTGCGACGTCATGACTGGGATGTGTATGGTTTTGCGATTGGCGGGAAAAAATTCACATGCCCTAGTTTTTACATAGAACAGCGTTTCCCTGTTCAGCCTCAGTGTCTCTCAGCGTCTCATAGGGATGGGACCTGCGCTCTCCCTGTGGCCAAACAGCTCAGCGAAATTAGTCTATTTCTGCACAGAGAAACCTCTACTATTAGCTGTGATCCTTCAATTTAGTTATATTAGAGATTTGAAGATTTTTATTAGTTAGCTAGAGAATTTTAAGAGCATCTACAGCTGTAAAGTCACGGGGGGAGCAGGGAGGGGGCCGCGCGCACACAGACAAGCTCTATCTATAAAGAACACTGGATAAAGTTCACCAAGACTTAGTGTAGACATTGCAGTGCAATATCTTTATTATTAACAGTTTGCTATTGAAATATTTCCTGGATATTGGGCAGCCTGAACTTAATTGGATACACATCATTTCTATAACTGCGGTCTCTTTTTTAGGTGCAAAACTCCAATTTTATTATCAGTATACATTTCAGATAGGTGTTCATTTTCAATTTTACCCATTCCACCTGTGTTGATAAAACCACCTTGCAGTTAAATTACAATCCAGCAATCTTGTAGTCAGCAAAGGGTTTTTTTGTTGCCAAAAATACCGTGTATCTACGAAAACATAACAGATACGTGTTTTTTGACTTTTGCGCACCCCGCTTGTTCATTGACGCAGCATCCACGTAAATCTTAAAACAGCAATTCTATATTCACCACAGGTGAATTGAAAGGTGCAAAAAATACCGTTTTATTATACAAAACATAAACAGTTACGGTTTTTTGACTTTTGCGCACCCAGCTTTGTTTATTAACGCAGCATCTAGGTAATCTTAAAACAGCAATTCTATATTCCCCCACAAAGGTGAATTGAAAGGTGCAAAAAATACCGTGTATTATACGAAAAAATAAAAGTTACGTGTTTTTGATTTTTGCGCACCCAGCTTTGTTCATTTAAAGCAGCATCTCGTAAATCTTAAAACAGCAATTCCATATTCACCACAGGTGAATTGAAAGGTGCAAAAATTACCGTATATGATAAGAAAAAAATACAGTTACGTTTTTTTTTACTTTGCGCACCCAGCTTTGTTCATTGACGCAGCATCCTCGTAAATCTTAAAACAGCAATTCTATATTCACCACAGGTGAATTGAAAGGTGCAAAAAAATACCGTGTATTAAACGAAAACATAACAGTTACGTGTTTTTTGACTTTTGCGCACCCAGCTTTGTTCATTGACGCAGCATCCACGTAAATCTTAAAACAGCAATTCTATATTCACCACAGGTAAAATTTAAAGGTGCAAAAATAAGGGGTATTATACGAAAACATAACAGACGTGTTTTTTTGACTTTTGCGCACCAGCTTTGTTCATTGACGCAGCATCCCACGTAAATCTTAAAACAGCAATTCTATATTCACCACAGGTAAATTGAAAGGTGCAAAAATAGGGGTATTATACGAAAACAATAACAGATTTCGTTTTTATTACTTTTGCGCAACCAGCTTTGTTCATTGACGCAGCATCCACGTAAATCTTAAAACAGCCTGTTCTATATTCCAACCACACCAACGGTGAATTGAAAGTGCAAAAAAATACCCGTGTATTATACGAAAACATAACAGTTACGTGTTTTTTGATTTTGCGCACCCACTTTGTTCATTGACGCAGCATTTCCACGTAAATCAAAAAACAGCATTTCTATATTCAGCACAGGTTAATTGAAAGGTGCAAAAAATAGAGAGTATTATACGAAAACATAACAGTTTACTTGTTTTTTGACTTTTGACGCACCCAAGCTTTGTTCAATGACCTCAGCATCCAACGAAAATCTTAACACAGCAATTCTATATTCACCACAGTGTGAATATTGAAAGTGCAAAGAATACCGTGTATTATAACGAAAACATTTACAGATACGTTTTTCTTTGCACTTTTGTGCCCCATCCAGATTTGTTGATAGACACCTTGCAGTTTAAATTTGAAGCCACAATTTTGTTTTGATTAGAGGGATTTTGAGAATAGCTGTGATTTGCCTTCCTTAAATAAGAGACTTTCCAAAACTATAACATACCTACACAAATTTTTATATTTCATTCTGAACATGGAGCGAATCAGGTGGTAAGCGAGCAAAGAGGGGGGAAGCACATGTGAGGTAGAGGTACGAGATAAGGTGCTCCTTCCGCAGTGCTGGCCGACAACACGCATTGCCAGGCGGAACCCGTCAGTTGCAAGGACCATCAGGCATGTCATCGTGGTCAGGGCCCTGAGAATCTAAAGTAACTGAACATCGTTCGCCAATCTGTCCATCAGTGTTATGCAACCTGCATCTAGCAGTCCTTAACTCCTCGTCCTCCCAGTCACGCCAACAAAAGTCGTCACAGCACATCACATCCGTTCCAACAAATAAAGCAGCCCAAATGTCAACTTGTGGAACCCACCACTGTGGAAAATGCATTGTCTGTGGAACTCTTTGATGACAAAACGGTTGTTCAGAAGGCATGTTAAACAGATCAAGAGGATGATTTAGGTCTGACTCTGACGCCCAGTTACTGATGCCATCAGAGAGGTGAAGGAAAGCCGTACAATCGGAAAAAAATCCCGGGCGGTCGCAACCCTTGCAGGTGCCCCGTTTGCTTTTAGCCCGTCAGCTTCTGGATCAGAAAGTTTCAGGTGACTACCAAGTCACCAGTGTTGATGATGATGATGATGATGACACATTGCGGATATATCCTGGTCTTTCCGCAGAATTTGCTTGCGAGCGCTCATACAGTGGACGAGGAGGAAGACGATGGGGGCAGTGTCAATACCGGGTCCGCCACAAAAAGGGAGAGGGCGTCGCAGAAGTCAGCTGATATGATTCCCGCCAGCCACGGTCAGAGCGCAAAAACCCCGCTCCTCGCTTATCGCCGTCCAAAAAGGTCCCGGACCCTCTCAATCCATGGGCCTTCTTTGAGCAAGCCTCTGATTCACCCAGCGATGTCATATGCCGCCTTTGCCGTAAACGCATAAGTAGAGGCAAGAACCTTAAGTGGTTAACCACCACCAACATGTCTAGTCACATGCAGCGAATGCATGAGTTGAAATGGAGGGAACACTTGGCCAAAAAAGGCCAGACCGACGCCGGGCCTCCAACCACTGTCACACCCTCTGTCTCCGCCTCCTCCTCCTCCGCCACCACCAAGCGTTCCTCAGCTGCCCATGTCTCTCAGAGTCATGATCAGGGATCAGCCTCCGCTTCAGCCTCCACCGTCGCCCGAGTACCACCAGCACCACCAGAGACCCATCCTACCCCTTCTCCTTCCGCCAGTTTGACGACCTGCACGCCGTACAGCGGCCAGTCTAGCAGCCAGCCTTCTGTCTTCCAGGTTTGGGAGCAGAAGAAACACTTTAACCCAAACCATCCCAAAGCCAAAAGCCTGAATGTCGGCATTGCCAGGCTTTGGCCTTGGAAATGTTGCCTTTCCGTCTGGTGGACACAGATGGGTTCCGCCACGTCATGGCCCTCGCCTGCCCCCAATACCAGATGCCGAGCAGGCATTTCTTTGCCAGAAAAGCCGTCCCTGCCCTGGCCAGCCACGTGTCATCTAAAATTTCAAGCGCGTTGTCTGCATCTGTGTCCGGAAAAGTCCATCTCACCACCGACACATGGACTAGTAAGCACGGCCAAGGCCGCTATATCTCTGTGACAGCTCACTGGGGGTGACGGTGGCTCTCAGGCTCGGCGCACGCTCTTCAAAACCGCAGGGATGGTGCAGGGCTCTTTCCCCCAAGGTCCTCTGGTGGCATCACGTGCCCAGAGACACCAGGCCGTGTTGAAATTAATCTGCCTTGGAGACCGTCCACACACAGGTCAGGAGCTGTGGACGGCTCTAAGCAACGAGACCGAGCGCTGGCTGGGTGACAAGAACCTTGTGCCAGGCAAGGTGGTGTGCGATAACGGGCGAAATCTGCTGGCCGCCCTTAAGATCGGTAGGCTGGAGCACATCCCTTGCCTGGCACATGTCATGAACCTTGTCGTCCAGAAATTTCTAAAGAGCTACCCGGGTCTGGACTGCCTGCTGAAGAAGGCTCGAGGTCTGAGTTCGCACTTCCGCCGTTCGCACCCTGCTTCGTCCCGCCTGGCTGCGTTGCAGCGTCAGCTCGGCCTCCCCGTCAACCGTCTCATTGTTGACGTGGCAACACGCTGGAATTCCACCCTCCACATGCTCCAGCGATTGTGGCAGCAGCGCAATGCCATTACGCAGTACGAAGTGACACATGGCCTGACAAGCAGCGGTGCGGACCTCGGGGTGTTGAACCACCGAGAGTGGAGGCAGGTGAAAGAGCTCTGCACCATCCTTGCCAGTTTTGAAGAAGCCACCAAAATGGTCAGTGCGGACAATGCCCTTGTCAGCATGAGCATTGTGGTGATCTTAGTTCTGGAACGATCGTTGGACACTCTGAAACAACAGGTCCCGCCAGCGACGGAGGAGGAGACGGACACAGATGCGGACACGGAGCCTTTCTCTCCGTCAAATCCACAAGGCCCGACAGTTTCACAATTTCATCGGTCTTCATTAGGCAGTGGTTCGGGGTCCAGAGCTAGTGCAAGGTGGCGCATCAGCTCTCAGGGTGCATCATCTCAGGCAAGTCAGGGCTGTGTTGAAGCTGTGCCGGAGGCAGCGGAGGAGGAGGAGGAGGAGGTATTCCTAGACACCGATGTTACCGACGTCCCTGCCTTGGAAAGAGGTTGGCGCGAATTTGAGGCGGAGGAGGAAGATGAGGAAGATCATCTTGCTAGTGCCCCTCGACCCAGAGGCTTGGGAAATCAAGGCTCCATCTCTCACATGAGTGCTTGGATGCTCCATTTCCTCCAACATGATCCTCGCATTAAGGCCATCAAAATGAACAACAGTTACTGGGTGGCCACCCTCCTGGATCCCCGGTACAAAACAAAACTCAGCACTTTCCTTCCACCCACCCAAATAGAGAGTAAAATGCAGGAAATGGAGACCTTGCTGATTGATCAACTGGAGACATCTGTTGCGTCTGCTTCACGTTCCCCAAATGTCACGGTGGAACAACATCAGCGACGTGACAGCAGTAGAGTGCCAAGTAGGCGTAGCGGCAGCAGCAGGCAAGGTGGCAGAAGCCTAATGGGTGACCTCTGGAAATCTTTGTTTACCACCTCACCAACGAAAGGAATGCGGGGAAAACCACCCCAAACACACAGAACCATTAAATCATGGTGCACGAAAAACTGGTCTCAACACCCAAATTTTTTGCATGTGTTCCGGACCCAAATGACTTCTGGGTTTTCCAAAAGGGGACGAAGGGCCCCCAGCTGGCTTGTCACGCCATAGGGGGGTTGTCCTGCCCAGCCCCAGCGTCATATTTTAGCGGAAACCCTTCACACGGGCGGGAGGAGTCTTTACAGACAAACGAAACCGGCTTTCCCCCAATAATGTGTGGACTTTGATTTTTAAACAAGATGAATCAGGCAGGGAAACCCTCTGATGAGTTGTGGCCCCAAATTTGGGCCGAGGTCACCGATTAGTTTCCCGGTCCAACCCCACTTTCCCTTTTTTAAAACAGAAATGGCCCTCTAAAACTTTTTTTTAAAAAATGATAAATTTTTTTAACTGAAAATTTTTTTTCTTTTTTCCCCTTTTTTATTGTTTTTTTGGCTGTGAGGAGACTGTAAAAGACAGAAAAGGTTTCATGCCCAAACACCGTATTCCATTTACTCCTTTTTATCTTAAGAAGTTTTTCGCATTGTCAATGGTTTTTAGGTCATGTTGCTGGGGAGAACAGCTATAATTTTTGGGCCCTTTTGGGAAAAGAAATGTGGCTTCTAAGTGGCTTTTCTTTCCCCCACCCAAATTTTTAAAAAAGTGGCTGAGAAGTCCCTATTTTTTAAATTTTTTGGGGGCATGTAGCGGTGAATACAGCAATAATCATGGTTTCCTTGGAACAGAAAAGGGGCTTCAATGGGGATTTCTCCCCCACAAAATTTTTAAAACAGTGGCTGAGAATCCCCCCCTTTTATAAATTTTTTTGGGTTTTGCTTTTTTAAATGCAGCAAAAAACTACAGGTTCCTATTCAAAAAATGTTGTTTCTAACCCGACATTTGGGTTCTTCAAAAATTGTCAAGAGTGGCTCAAGGGTGGTGGGCTGTCCCAAAAAAGGAATAAAGGGAGGAACCTGTTAATGGACACTATTCAAAATGACTTTTTTTGCAAGATCTTTTTAAAAAGCTATCAATCCCCGAAATTGGGAAAAACCCATTTAAAAAACAATTTTAAAAAAAAAAAAACAAAGGGCATGGTGGGATTCCCCTCCTATTTAAAAATGGTTTTTCTAAATTAAACTACTAAAAAAAATTGCATGTACAAAAACTTTTAAAAAAATTTCCCCTGAAATTACAAGGGAGGTAAAAGGAAAACTTGACCGATTTTAGGTTTTTTCCCGGGGGGAAAAGGAGTATGGGGGCAAGGACCCGAGAAAAAAAAATACAGAGACAAATTTTCCCCCCACCTTTGATTAAAAAGAGAAAAAGAATGCCAAGCAAAAGGGCACCTTGGGAAAAAGGGGGCGTTAACAACCGATTTTCCAAGTGAAGCTCCCAAAATTTGGGGCCCCACTCATATGGAGGGGCAAGCCCCTACCCAGGGGGTTTGACTGTGTACAGGAAGGCGGGGGTTCCCCACACCCTTTCCCCGCCCCACTCTGCTTCAGCACGACAGTTTTTTGTTGGGTGCGTCAACAGGGGATTTTTAAACCCCGTGTTAAAAAAGATGAAAGACGCCAGGGCCCGGGATCCCCCACCGCCCCACTGTAACTCCCCCCTGGGCTGCAGTGGCACAGGAAAAATTCAAACCAAATTTTTAGGGTTTAAAATAAAAAAGGGGTGGTTTAAAAAAACCCTTTTTTCCCGGGACTTTGGGGAAAAAGGGGGGTCAACAGGTTTTTTTTGTATACTGTGGCCCAGGACCGGGACTGTAAAAGTCCATTCAACTAAAAAAGGTGGTTGAAAACTCCTTTTTTTTTGGCACTTTTTAAACGTGGGTCCCCCAAAAGGTTTTAATTGGGCATTCTGCGGTACAGACCGATAAAGTTTTTTTTTCCCCCCCTTTAACTAAAATTTGTTTTAAAAACCCTTTTTTCGGCACCTTTTTAAAAACTGGGGGTCATGAGGTATTTGGGGGTCATGTTGGGGTTTCCCCGGACAGGGGAATTTTAATTTTCCAGGTTTTAAGTAAAATATGGTTTAAATCAATAAAAGCCTTCCCGGCACTTTTAATTTTTGGGGATGCCCGGTTTTAAGGGCAGCGTGGTAAAGAAAAGGGATAGTGAATGGCCTGTGACTTTTTTCTGTGACCTAAGTGTGTTGCCTAAGATGTAGCACGTATCCATTTGACTGTTGTGGATGTTAATTTCAGCTTCTCCAGCCTTGTTTGGGTGTAATAATGAAGGTGTTATTGCTCTCCCATAGACATGAATGGTAATCGCTCATAATCGATGCTCACTATCGAAAAACCTTATCGATAGCGGCCGACTATCAACTATCGATCGATCTCGATAGCCAACGCAATCGCTCAACACTACACATGATGAGAACATTATTCTCCCATTATACAAGTCACTGGTTAGACCACACATGGAATATTGTGTACAGTTTTGGGCACCAGTGCACAGGAAAGACATTGTAGAGCTTGAACAGGTACAAAGGCGGGCAACAAAAATAATAAAAGGACTGGGTGGACTACAGTACACAGAAAGATTGGCAAGATTAGGGTTATTTAGTTTAGAGAAAAGAAGGCTTCAGGGGGACATAATAAATATGTTTAAATACATCAAAGGTCAATATAGACATCTCTCCCAAGATTTATTTATACACAGGGCTGTATCTAGAACAAGGGGGCATCCTTTACGTCTTGAGGAACGAAAGTTTCTACATAAACATAGAAAGGGATTCTTTACTGTAAGAGCAGTGAGACTATGGAATTCTCTGCCAGAGGGACTTGTCGTGGTGAATTCAATAACCGAGTTCAAAAAGGGTTTGGATGCATTTCTGGAGCGTAATAATATAACAAGTTACAGTGACTAGGATTCAGGAGAGGGGTCATTGATCCAAGGATTTTTTCTGATTGCCAGATTGGAGTCAGGAGGGAATTTTTCCCTAAGATGGGGACAGTTGGCTTCTGCCTCATTGGGGTTTTTTGCCTTCCTCTGGATCAACACCTTAGCACAACAGGCTGAACTAGATGGACGACTTCTCTTTTTTTAGCCTTACAAACTATGAAACTATGAAACTATGTGTCACTTTATGTGAAAATATTTGAAATGTGAAATATGTGAAAAAAATAACTTTTTGACACTTTTACACTTATGGCCCCTACTGCGAGATCACGGGCTTAGATCACTTAACATGGTAGCTGGAAACCTTGTGAAAGCTCCCATCACTGCCATGTTTTTTGGGGCAGGAAGTAGTGAAACCGCCATCTTTGTACACCCTAATGCATTGTATAAACAATGCATTAGGCTGTATAAATGATCGTGCCCCATAGAGATCAAGCACCCTAAGGGGACTTAATGTTAAAGTAAAAAAAAAATATATAAGTTAAAAGTTCAAATCACCCCCTTTCGCCATTTTACAAATATAAAAAAATAATAATAAATAATAAAGTTACACATAGGTGGTATCATCCGATCTATTGAAACATAATTTATCCCGTACACTGAACACTGTAGGAGAAAAAAAATCTCATTCTCAGTCGGGTATTTATAGAGTTATTGTAGTAATATTAATGATTACAAACACATCACAGCTGGCTAGAAAAAAAATGAAAACCACTAGAATTGCATGTCAGTAGAAAGAAACTATGGTAGTCATCTTGCTTTGCACACCTCAAGTCTCAGCAAGACCTGTTGTGTGCCAGCTACTGCCATATGTAGAATAAAGGCTGACCCACTGACCTACATGTTGATGAACGAATATTAGCCTACATATGAAAAGTATAGAAAAAATAGTGTAAGATTTTAATTAGAAAAAATGAAAAATATAGAAATCAGAACGAAATTGTATTAACTGCTTTAATCATTAGATTAAAAGAAGAACAAAGGCTCATGAATGGCAATCATACTTTTCAATGTTTCTCTTTCTTCTACATCACAATGGTCTCCCTCCAACAAAAGTGTCAGTCTTAATCTTGTGGTTAGAATGTTGCAAGAGATAAGTAACTATAACTGTCAATCATTCCTAAAGGGTTTTTCTCAGCACACTATTTCACTGACTGACAGGCAGTTTTGCAGTTACTCTGTCTCCTCAGGCTGTTGGTGGTTCTTCAGACGTGATTAGCATATTCAACTTCAAGCCATTACTCTGACAGAGCAGGAAATTTTATCTCCAACAAGATTACAGATAAAGCAATGCCTTTCAGTCCTCACAACACTTTCACATTTAGTTTACTGCAGCTAATCTTGTTAAATTTAATTAGTTCACTCAGAGCTCATTCTGTTCCTGGTGTGGTATCACTCCCTGCTATCTGCTCTGTCAGCTCATAAAGGTGACAGACGTGCATCTGGTATGCATAGAAACCTGTGTGCACCTGTAAAATCTATTGACCAATATATTTAGAAAATGTATTCATTTAACTGTCCCTTTATGTTGAAAGCTAATCTACGTAGTGAGAAAACCCCCTTAAGAACTGTAACATTTGTATCCTGTTACTTCTGTTCTATAAAAAGACTAATGCAATTCATTCAGTTGATTTTCTAATGAAAAATGAATTATGTTAATAAAATTTTGTTCTGATTTTTATATATATATATATATATTTTTTTTTTTGTTTAATTAAAATCTTATGACATAATTTTTATACTTTTATATTATACATTAACCCCTTACTGCAGCAGCCACTATGGACCTCCCTGACAGAACCCCATTTTTTAAATCTGACATATGTCACTTTATGTGAGAATAACTTTTGATACTTTAACCTATCTCTGTGATTTAGAGAATGTTTTCTCATGACACATTGTGCTTTAAGTTAGTAAGAAATTTTGTTCCATACAATCCTTATTTATTTGTGAAAAATATTGTGAAAATTTGAAAAAAACTAGCATCTACCATATGTAGGTATGTACTGTAGGTTGCCATTTTTTAATGTCTTTTTCACTTTAATTATTTTTTTTTTTTTTACTTTTCCCAAAGGAGACTTGTAACAATGATTACAAGGGAGATCGGTACACAGCGGAACTGCTATATACTGGTCTCACATGACGACTGTCAATTATCATGCCAGAATAAAAGAAAATACAACATAGGCGCTCCCTAGTGCATTAACATTAAACAAACATAGAAGGAAGGTAGGTATATATTCACTCACCTTCGATAGTTGTACTTAAGCTGGCACAACTCAGTTGTAAGCAATCTTCCAAAGTCTGGTCTCCTGTAACCGCAGCTGGCCCCAAGCCCTAACCCTTTAAGGGGTTGTCTCACTACAAGGATTGCTGTTTATATTAAAGAACTAGCAAAAACAAGTCACTTTGCAATATGTGTCCATTAACAGTGTCCTATCTATTCCCAGATATCCCCTCTTATATGGGCTGCATCAGCTCCTCAGGTCACTATAGCAACAGACCTGTTTGATCTTTCCTACCAGGCTGCCAGTGCTGGTTGCTATAGCTACAGACGTACTGTCCTCAGCGGCTCATCACTGCAGGCTAATAGAAGCCAGTAAAGCCAGTAAACATGTTCCTGAATTCAAAAATGAGACTGACTGTCTGACTGAGGTAAGATGAATCAGTGTAGTGAGACAACCCTTTTAATACTATAAGGGTCAGTTAAGCATAAATAAGAAAAACAACAGAACTGCTGCCAATTCCTAGCAGACAACTTCCAGCTTTTTTGGCTGTTTTGCGCACCCAAGGGGAAAAAAATTAGTGGGAAATCCAAAAAATTATTTTTTTAATTTAATTTTCAAATAATAAAAAAAAATTAAAACCCAAATTTTTTCCCCTTTTAACTTAATCCTAAAACTTTTATCCTCTTTTTCCCTTTAACATTTAATTTTTTAATCCCCTAATTAAATATAAACAAAACCTTTTTTCACCACAATCCCCTTTTTTAATTAAAAAATTTTAAAAAACCAAATTTCTAAAAATTCACCAATTCCAAAATTTTCCCCCCTTTTTAATTACGGCACGAATCACGTTAAAAACAGCTAAATTTTCCGGCTGCACAGAAATGCAGGGGGGGTGTAGACGTTATTGCCAAAGCTTAAATATGCAGAGGGAGGTTTGGTTTTTCTTCTTTAATTTTTGTGTTTTTGTATGACACGCGATGACTGCCGTCGCTCTTAGAATCGCTTCACTATAAAAATTCCCTGGGCACTTAAAAGGGGGAAAAAAACAAGTGAGAGCCCCAGGTGGGAAACATTAGTGAAGAGTGTGGAAGGTGAGGGGCAGCCCCGCCCATGGGTAGGCGTGGCACAAGGCATTTGGAAAGGGGGCAAAATTTAGGGAAACCACAGAGTGGCACAAAAGGGTGAGAGCGGAGGTCACGGCGTTTTGGGCAGGTATGAGGTCGGCCCGGGGCACAATGACATTTCTGGAGGCGGGGAAAACAGTATTAGGCCACGAGTGGCCAATGTTTCCGTGTGGGAAAGGGCACGACAGCACGCTTTAGGTAAAACGTTTGGGACAATGAATTTTTGGGGGGCGGCCCAAAAAAGTATTAGGCCACAGAGTGGCCTTTTACACCCGTGTGGAAAGGGCACGGCGGCAGCAGTTTAGATCAGGGGAGTGGCACAATGACATTTTTGGAGGGGGGCCCAAAAAAGTATTAGGCCAAAAGAATGGCACAATCAAAGTGTGGAAAGGGCCGGTGGCAGCTGTATGGGTCAGGCAGTGGCACCCAAAGAAAATTTTTGGAGGCGGCCCCCAAAAAGTATTAGGCCAAAAGGGGGAAAAAATCACACAGTTTTGGAGGGCCGGCGAAACAGTATGAGATCAGGCATTGGGACAAGGCATTCTGGAGGGGGGCGCCCAAAAAAAGTTTTTAGGCCAACCCGGGGTGGCACAATCACACGTGTGGAGGTTTCCCGGGGGGAAACAGTTTAAAATCGGCAGTGGCACCCCCGCAATTTTTTGGAGGGAAAAAAGTATTTGGGGCCCAGAGTGGCACAAACACACGTGTGGGGGGTCATGGCGGGAGCAGTATGAGAAACAGGCATTGGGACAATGCATTCTGGAGGTGGCCAAAAAAGTATTAGGCCACCCGAGTGGCACAATTTACACAGGTTGGGGGTACGACCGCAGCGCTGAGATTTAGGAAATGGCCAATGACTTTGGAGGCGGCCCAAAAAAGTATTAGGCCACAGAGTGGCACAATTACACAGGGTTTGGGGGTTTACGGGGGCAGCAGATGAGATCAGGCAGTGGCAAAAATGACATTCTGGGGCGGCCCCAAAAAGTTTTAGGCCAAGGGGGGGGGGCCAAAAATCCCCAAAAAAGTGTGGGGGGTCACGGGGGCGCAGTATGAGATCAGGCAGTGGCACAAGACATTCTGGAGGCGGCAAAAACAAATTTAGGCCCCAGGTGGCCAAAACACCCCAGTGGGGAGGGGACGGCGGCAGCCCGAAAGAGGTCAGGGGAGGGAAAAATTGGGAATTTTTGGGGCCGGCAAAACAGTATTAGGCCACAGAGTGGCAAAAAACACGGGGGTGGAGGTCACGGCCCGGGAAACAGCAAAGAGTTCAGGAGTGGGACAATGACATTCTGGGGGGGGGCAAAACGTATTAGGCCAAAGAGTGGAACCCAAACAACAGTGTGGGGGGTCTTTGGGGGCAGCAGTATGAGTTTCCCGAGTGGCACAATGACATTTGGGGCGGCAAAACCGTATTAGGCCAAAAGGGGTGGCACAATCACACAGGGGGGGAGGGCACGAAAAGCAGCAGCAGGGGATCCAAAGGGAGTGGGACATTGACATTCTGGAGGGGGCCCAAAAAAGTTTAGGCCACAGAGTGGCACAAAACACACAGGGGGTGGAGGGCACGGCGGCGCGTTGAGGTTAGGCAGTGGGCCCCAATGACATTTTTGGAGGCGGCCCCCAAAAAATATTAGGGGGGCCCAAAAAAGAAAAAAAAAAAAAAAAAAAAAAAAAATTTTTTTTTTGGCAAAAAAAAAAAAAAAAAATTTTTTAATTTTACAAGTGTGGGGTCACGACAGCGCAGCAGGAAGGCCAGAGGGACAAAGACATTCTGGAAGGGGGGCAAAACAGTTTTTGGCCCCGAGTGGCCCCAATCACAAGTTTTTGGAGGTCACGACGCAGCAGCATGAGATCAGGCAGTGGCACAATGAATTCTGGGGAAAGGTGGGCCCAAAAAACAAGGGGAGGAAGGGGGCCCCGATTGGGACAAAAATTGGGGGGGCCTTTGAGAGCGGGGAGGGTCCAAAATTTTGGGTGGGGGGGAAACCAAAGTCTCCCTCTGGGGGCCGGGGTGGGTGGGACTATTCCGGGGGGTGGTCACCCAAAACCAGGCAAAATTAAAGCATTTTTTGCGGGCCAAATTTGCGAACAAAAATGGACTTCCGGGGGGGGGGCCTCCCTTTGGGGGGCCTTCCCCTTTTTCCCACTGGGTTTTATAATTTTCCCCTCGGCCCGGGTTTTGGGGGTCAAAACTGGCCTCCCCCTTTCCTTCAATCTCCATCCCCCCCTCCGGGATTGGGCTCCCCCCTGGGTCTTCCCCTCTTCCTTTCCCCTGGGAAGGGGAACCACCTTTCCCAGTTCTTTTTCCAGGGGGGAATTTCTTCCTGGCCCTTTTTTAATGTCCTCCCTCCCTTCTCCTTTTCCCCCTCCTCCAAAATTTCAGGTCCCACCGGATATGTGGAAGAGAAAGTTATCCCCACCTTTCCCCGGCCCCGGGGTTGCCCAGGAACCCCCAATTTCAGCCAAGGGTTCCAAGACAATGAAGGCCAAGTTGGGGGTTTTTCCCGTTTTTTTTTCATCCGGGGGAAAAGGTCCCTTTTTGGCCGGGGCTGGGCCCAAATAACCGGTTCCCCCTCGGGGGGGCCCCAACTTTGCGGGGGGTTTTTCCGGGGAACTGAAATGCCAGGGGCCCCGACCCTTTTAAAGTTACCACCGGGGAGGTTTTTTTTTCCCCTTCCCGTTTTTTGCCCCGGGGAAAAAACCCCTTTCCCAAAAATTTTTGTTAATGGCCTTTCTTCTTTCATTTTAACCCCAAGGTCGGGGGAAAAAATTGTGGCCCGGCCTGGTTTTAAAATTTTTCCCGAAAAGGGGGGAAACATCCGGCCTATCTGAGTTTTTGTTTTGGGGGGGGGCCCGTGGGTGCCCGCTGGCAACTTCCGGGGGGGGGGTTTTTTTCCCGGTTTTGAAAAAAGAATGGAATTAAAGGGGGGCTAAATTTCACAATTTCCCTGGGCCATTTCAGAATTTTGGGGTTTGAAAGGGGGGTTTTTGGTTTTTGGGAAGGGGTTCAGGAACCCCCTTTTTTAACAAACCAGATTTGGGAAAAACCGTCCCCAAATTTCATGGGCGCCATGGGGGACCCCTTTCCCCCCTCGGTGCAGCGGGGGACACCCTTTTTCCTCCCTTTTTCCGTCACCCTGGGTTCCCAAATTTTCAGTTGGCGCGGGGGAAAGCCCCCAACCCTCGATTTCTTGCTGCATGACTGCGAACGGTTTTTTTACCCCGTTTGGGCCCCTTGGTCCCGACCTCACAATGCTGCTTTCCTTTCTGACTCAAAAACCCGGGCCCCAAACCCAAATTGGGCTGCGGGTGCTGCCCGACGCGCAAGTGACGCCCCTTTTTTTCCCGACGATGATGAAGCCCCTTTCCCCCCCGGCCCCCCAAGTTTCGGTCGGGTTTCTTTTTTTCTTTTTTTTGTTTTTCGTCAATGCTGTTTTCATCAACCCGGTTTTTGGGATGCCGAGGGGGTGACCTTCACAAATGACCTCCCAAAGCCCCCTCTCCAAAATTTTTATACTTTGCCCCCCCCTACTGCAAGAAGCAGGCGATATTGGCCCATTTCTTGCTGCCAAGTAGCTGCTGACTGCCCTCCTCAATTGTTCATCCTCGCTATATAGTGGTGCTGAGCCCAGACCACATAGTAGATCTCGGCTGAGGGAAACGGATGGGACAGAGGCGGGCTGAGGACAGGTGAGGGCCGCTGACCCGCTCCCGGGCCATGCCAACTATTGGTTGTGTCTGAGGTTCCCACCGACTCTTGGCTGGGGTTGTCAGATGTCATCTGGGAGGAAGAGGATGACCTAGTCAACCAATCAAGAACCCTTGGGTTGCTGAACAGCACACGGCCGCTAGATGACAGCGGCAGTTGTGGCCTCACCGAGTGACCCCTGCTGCGACGTCCCCTTGCTGTACTGCGACCTGGGCCTGTTCCAGGAATGTTTGTGCCACTGCCACTCGCAGGTGCAGAGCCTGCCACCTCTCTGTCTGACATATGTTTGTTCTAAATTTACAGACACTGTTTGATGATGATATCTGTATATGATAAATATACACCATGTTTTTGACCAAAATGAACCCAGTAACAAGCTTGGGTAACCCTTGGATATAAATTGCGCTCCACAAATGGCCAGGAAAAATTTACTTGTATGTGTCGTTAAAAACACTGTGTGTTTTACTAAATGTAAAAGCACAAACAGGCTTAATTAACCTTCGGACATGAATTAGGCTACAGGAAAAATTTATAGATTTTGGCGTTGTGAAAAAGACGGTTATTTTTGTCAGCACACCAGCAAAACAACGCTTAATTAACCCCTGGATGTAAATTGCGCCAAAGAATTGAGCCGCACAAAATAGTAGCTTTGTAGCGTGTTACAATTGCGTGTTTTCTACGCCACACAACAAGAGATACAGTTGTAATTAACCTTTGCTTGTGAATTAGGCTACAGGAAAAATTTATATATTTTGGCGTTGAAAAAGAAGGTTTCTTGGGGTCAGCACACCAGCAAAACAACGCTTAATTAACCCCTGGATGTAAATTGCGCAATAGAATTGAGCAGCCAAAATGAAGTGGTATTTGTATTGTAAAAACGCTGTTTCTTTAAATGAATACAACAGGAACTGGCTTAGATCCCACTTGGATATTGAATGTATATGCAGCTGCAGTGGACGCACACTGGATTTCAGATCCAATACTCCAAAAAATCAGAAATAGAACATTAAGAGAACAGTCTCTGAGACAAGCTGAGACACCCCACAGAAATCGCTATATAAAAATCAATTCTTCAGTAAGAGCTATCAGCTGCGGCAGCACCTTCCCAGATCAGTACAGTGAGAGCGGTATGAGCTCCCAGCGACTTATATAGTGCGGTGATGTCACAGAATCCCGCCGGTCTCTGATTGGCTTCATCTCTGCACATGTCATGCAGGCTATGCCCTTCTTCCTCCCAGAGTGCTTTGCCCCATGTAGCGCCATGTGCTCGCAGCCATTTTATCAATCAAAAGCACACTCGTTTCACCCGAAGTACCCCAAAGTTCGACTTCATTCCAAACCGAAGTTTTCCTGAAATTCTAAACGAATTCCACTTCGTTAGAATCAATTCGCCCATCTCTAGTACCTATACGTCAATTTGCGGGAACCCCATTCCGACTATGATGTATGGTAAGTCAAATGTCAGTAAGGGGTTAAATTTCGTTCATCAGAATATATGTAAGTAGGTCAGCCTTTATTCTATATACGTCAAGAGCTGGCACACCACAGGTCTCGCTGGGACTTCAGTTGTGCCAAGCAAAATCACTATTATATTTTCACGGATGCCCCTGCGACCCTCGTCCCGGGTCGTAGGCGCATCCGTACCCCGACACCGAGCAGCGCCCCGGCCCGCACGTCGGGTTCAGGGTCCGCTCACCCCCCTGTCTCTGCAAGCGTTCACTTACCCGGCCCCACTCCCCAGGGCGCGCGCCGGCACTGTGAAATTTAAAGGGATAGTGCGCCGGTAATTGGTCATTGCCGGGCACTGTTCCTATTTAAGTCCGGCCTCTTCCTGGCAGCCTTGCCGGATCCTTAGTGTTCATGCCTTTGGAGAAAGCATTCCAGAAAACCTTGTCTTGCCTGCCCGTGTACCGTACCCGTTGCTCACGTTTACTGACCACGAATCTTGCCGCCTGCCCTGACCTTCTGCCTGTCCACGTTTACGAACCAAAGCCGCCTGCCCTGAATTCCTGCCTGTCCCCGACTACGAGCCTGCCTGACGAATCTGTACCACGCCTACCCATGCCCGCCACCACAGGCAAGTCCCGCCAGTGGAAGCAACCTGGTAGACTCCCGCCGCAGCAAGACCATCCCGCTTTGCGGCGGGCTCTGGTGAATACTGGGACCTACTTAAATTCCACTCCCTGGCGTGGGCTTCCACCATCGCCTGCGGTGGTCCAGCGGATCCACTACCAGGCCGTTACAGTAGGATCTGGCCATGGATCCGGCCAAGGTGCCGTTAACCAGCCTGGCAGATCTGACTACCGTTGTTGCCCGCCAGTCTCAGCAACTAGGTCAACAGGCGCAGCAACTGAACCAGCTGTCCACCATGCTGCAGCAACTCGTCACTGCCTCGCAGCAGCAACCTTCGCCATCTCCTGTGGTTGTTCCTGCCTCAGCCGTTCCTGTGGCTCTGGGGGTCTCAAGCTTCAGCTGTCGCTCCCAACCAAGTACGACGGAGACCCGAAACTTTGCAGGGGGTTCATCATCCAATGTTCTATGCAGGTGGAGCTGATGGCCAATCAGTTCCTGTCCGAATGTGCGAAAGTAGCTATCGTGGTCAGCCTACTCTCCGGGAAGGCCCTGGCATGGGCTACACCTCTGTGGGACAGGAACGATCCGGTGACGGCGGACCTACAGTCGTTCCTCAGTGAGTTCCGCAATGTGTTCGAGGAACCAGCCCGTGCATCCTCCGCTGAGACAGCCCTCCTAAACCTACGCCAGGGAGATCTGTCTGTGGGAGACTACGCTGTGCAATTCCGCACTTTAGCCTCAGAACTGTCATGGAACGAGGCTGCTCTGTGTGCCAACTTCAAGAGAGGGCTCTCAAGCCGAGTTAAGGATGTCTTGGCCGCTAGAGACATTCCATCTTCCCTCAGTGACCTGATCCGGTTAGCTACCCGCATTGATGTGCGCTTCATTGAACGGGAGGAGGAACTTTGGCAAGAGCGTCAGCTAGCCCAACCTCGCCGGTTTCCTCACCTGGCACCGGTGTTCCAGAGGCCTCCTGCGCCACAGTCGCCAACACCCACCGAGGAGCCCATGCAGATTGACCGGGCTCATCTAACTGAGCAAGAGTTGGCCCAGCGTCGGCAAAGGAACTTGTGCCTCTACTGTGGCAGCCCAGAGCATTTCCGGAGGAATTGTCCCAAGCGTCCCAAGCATGCGGGAAACTACCGCACCTAGGTTCTGTTGGAGAGGCATTCCTAGGTGCACATTCCTCCTCTCCACGCCTGCTGATGCCAGTACAGGTCATGTCCGAAGCTGGAATCTCGTTCCAAGTCCCGGCGTTTCTGGATTCGGGCTCAGCCGGGAACTTTATCCATCAGTCTCTGGTGAGACAGTATCGTCTTCCGGTGGTTCGCCTGGAGAAACCGCTCACTATTTCGTCTGTCAGCGGGGAGCTGCTTAGCGACACCATTCAGTTTGCCACCAAGCCACTGTCCCTTCACGTGGGGGCGCTACATAAGGAAGTGATCTCCTTCTATGTGTTGCCTCACACCTTGTCGGCGGTCTTCCTCGGACTTCCATGGCTGCGGCTCCACTCTCCTACGTTGGACTGGACGTCAGGAGAGATAACTCGTTGGGGTCCCAACTGTCGGGGGCGTTGTTTGGTGGCACCTCGCCCGGTGCTTTCCTGCTCCCGCTCAACCCTTCATGAGCCGCTGCCCGATCTGCCGCCCGAGTATCTGGAGTATGCTGATGAGTTCTCTGAGAAACAAGCCGAGAGTCTTCCTCCGCATCGTCCTTACGACTGCCCGATTGACTTACTGCCTGGCACCAGTAATCCTCGGGGCAGAGTCTACCCCTTATCTGGTCCAGAGCCACAAGCCATGTTGGAGTACATCCAGGAGAATCTCCAGAAGGGGTTCACTCCGACGTCCTCTTCCCCCACTGGTGCGGGGTTCTTTTTCGCAAAAAAGAAGGACGGTTCCTTACGGCCCTGCATAGACTACCGGGGTCTAAACAAGATCACGGTGAAAAACCGGTACCCTCTGCCGTTGATCACAGAGCTCTTTGACCGTCTGCAGGGCGCAAAGATCTGTTCCAAGCTGGATCAGAGAGGGGCCTACAATTTGGTCCGAATCCGCAAGGGTGATGAATGGAAGACGGCCTTCAACACCAGGGACGGGCACTTTGAGTACCTGGTGATGCCCTTTGGACTGTGTAATGCGGCTGCCGTCTTCCAGGAGCTCGTGAATGACATCTTCAGAGATCTTCTCTACACCTGCGTAGTGGTTTACCTAGATGATATCTTGGTGTACTCTCCTTACCTCGAGACCCATCGCAGCCATGTTCGTCAGGTGTTGAAACGTCTCCGAGAGAACCATCTGTATGCCAAGCTGGGGAAGTGCCTCTTCCACCAAACCAGCCTTCCATTTCAGGGATACATCATCTCCGACCAAGGCCTACGGATGGTTCCAGCGAAACTGTCGGCCGTGTTGCAGTGGCCACGCCCAGTCGGCTTGCGAACCATACAGAACTTCCTGGGGTTCTGCAACTACTTTGACCAGTTTATTCCCCACGTTTCTACGCTAGTGGCCCCTATAGTGGCGCTTACGAAGAAACACGCTAACCCGTGTAGCTGGCCCTCCGAAGCTGATGAGGCATTCTCTAAGCTCAAGTCTGCCTTTGCCACTGCTTCTGTCCTATTGCGGCCAGACCCCGCGAAACCCTTCACGTTGGAAGTGGATGCATCGTCCGTGGGAGTCGGAGCAGTTCTCACGCAAAAAGGGCCCACGGGCAAGACTGTAACGTGTGGCTTCTTTTCCAAGACGTTTTCTCCGGCAGAGAGGAACTACACAATTGGCGACCAGGAGCTACTAGCTATCAAGCTGGCTTTGGAGGAGTGGCATTATCTACTGGAAGGTGCTCGCCATCCCATCCATATCTATTCTGATCACAAAAACCTCCAATACCTCCAGACGGCTCAGCGAATCAACCCTCGCCAGGCTAGGTGGTCGCTCTTTTTCTCCCGGTTCGACTTCCAGATCCACTTCCGGCCCGCGGAGAAGAACGTGAGGGCCGACGCTCTCTCCCGTGCCTCCGACGTGGTGGGTGAAGAGACTATTCCGGAGCACATAATTCCCCCAGAACTTCTTATCTCGGCTGCTCCACTCGACCTCCGGAAGACCTACGTTAGCCCTGCTCTCCGCAGACGCATCTTGAAATGGGGACATTGCTCCTTGGTGGCCGGTCATCCCGGCGCCCGAAAGACGTTCCTCTTGATATCCCGGTTCTATTGGTGGCCAGAGCTCGTTAAGGATATCAAGGATTTCATTCAGTCTTGTAACTCCTGTGCCCGCAACAAGACACCTCATCACGAGCCGGCAGGCCTACTACAACCACTACCCATCCCAACTCAACCTTGGACCAACATTGTAATGGACTTTATAACCGATCTCCCTCCTTTGGCTGGCAACACCATTATTTGGGTGATCACAGATCGGTTCTCCAAGATGGTGCATTTTGTCCCCTTGCCAGGCCTGCCAACTGCCCCCCGCTTGGCGGATCTATTCTTTCATCATGTGTTCTGTCTGCATGGGCTCCCTCAGCACATCGTCTCGGATCGGGGGGTCCAGTTTGTTTCCAGGTTTTGGCGAGCCCTGTGTGCCCAACTCCAGGTGAAGCTCTCCCTCTGGCATCCCTGCCCACCTCTCCCTCTGGCATCTCCATCCGAGGTTCCGGCGGCGGACGCACTGGTCCAGGACATGAAGACCATCTGGTCCCAGACCGGCCAGTCTCTGCTCCGTGCTTCCGAGCGAACGAAGACTCAAGCTGATAAAAGAAGAAGTCCTTCTCCCGTCTTCTCCCCAGGTGACAAGGTGTGCCTGTCAGCCAGATATGTCCGCCTTAAGATGCCTTCCTACAAACTGGGACCCCGCTTCCTGGGACCCTTTGAGGTTATTAGCAGCATTAACCCAGTCTCCTACAAACTCCGGCTCCCTCCTACCATGCGAATTCCCAACGCATTCCATGTCTAATTACTAAAACCCCTGGTCCTTAACCACTTCTCTCAGAAGACTGTCCCTCCTCCGTCTGTGGCTGATGCTCCCAATGTCTTTGAGGTCAAGGAGATCTTGGGTATGAGGAGAACTAGAGGGAGGCAATATTTTCTAGTTGACTGGAAGGGGTTCGGGCCAGAGGAGAGGTCTTGGGAGCCGGAGGAGAACATCCTGAACCTCAGCATTATCCAGAAATTCCTCCACTCCAGAAGAGGGGGAACCCAAGGGGGGGGGGTACTGTCACGGATATCCCTGCGATCCTCGTCCTGGGTCGCAGGCGCATCCGTGCCCCGGCACAGAGCGGCGCCCCGACCCGCACTTCGGGTCCGGGGTCCGCTCACCCGCCTGTCTCTGCCGGCATTCACTTACCCGACCACGCTCCTGCTCTGTCTGCCTCTGTCCCGCGGCGCACGCGGCCCCTCTCCCTAGGGCGCGCGCGTGCTGGCACTGTGAAATTTAAAGAGACAGTGCGCCGGTAATTGGTCATTTCGGGCACTGTTTCCTATTTAATTCCGCTTCTTCTGGCAGCTTGCCCGGGTCCTTATGTTCATGCCTTTGGAGAAAGCATTCCAGAAAACCCTTTTCTTTCCTGCCCGTGTACCGTACCGTTGCTCAAAGTTTCTGACCACGAATCTTGCCGCCTGCCCCGACCTTCTGCCTGTCCCCGTCTACGAACCAAAGCCGCCTGCCCTTACCTCCTGCCTGTCCCCGACTACGAGCCTGCCTGACGAATCTGTACCACGCCTACCCTTGGCCGCCACCGCAGGCAAGTCCCGCTAGTGGAAGCAACCTGGTAGACTCCCGCCACAGAAAGTCCATCCCGCTTTGCAGCGGGCTCTGGTGAATACCGGGACCTACTTAGATTCCCTTCCCCGGCGTGGGCTTCCACCATCGCCTGCGGTGGTCCAGCGTATCCACTACCAGGCCGTTACATATATTTTTTATTCACTGACATGCTATTCTAATGAAATGTTATTGTATTTGTAGCCTGCTGTGATGTGTTTGTAATTGAGAACGGGATTTATGGTAGATGCTGTCTGGGTTTAATTAATTTATATTAATTATTTATATTATTTTTATATAATTTTATATTAATTTTATTTTATATAATTTTACATTTTCAGATATATAAATTTATAGAAATTTTTTATTATATAATTTTTTATTATTTTTATATTATTTAATTTTATATAGCTTTATAATCAATATAAGTTAGTTTTTATTACTTTAGTTATTTGGGAAAGAATTGGTAATTTTTGCCCTTCAGCAACCAGAGTTTGGCGTGTCTTTTCTGGTGCACTTACGATGCGCCACATTTATGAACGGCAGTTCGAAACTTGGCGCTGTAGAACTGGCATGTCGGCGCCAGGTCTCATACATTTCACCCCAGGTCTACACAGTAAATAGACCATGGAATAGTTCATGGAAACAATGAAAACACACTAGAAATATTTTAGAATTTACTATCTTGAGGATTCATCATGGCAACTTATTATGTTATTCCAAAAATTCTATATTCACATATGAGTTCTTGGTGGGAGCAGTTTAAATGATCTTATAAGAATTGCCCTCATTACTCCATCATAGAGGTTGGGGAAGAATATTTACTTCAGAACATGAATACTGCAGTATATTCCACAGGTCATTGAGTGATAGCATGTTCAAGTTGCCTAGGGGGACTAATAATTACTAAAAAAAAAAAAAAAAAATACAAGTAAAATAAAAACATGACTGTGACTGCCATAGCTATAAAGGTGTGATCTGCAAAATAAAACCTTATTTACCTCAAATGGCAGAAAAAATATACTAGAAATGATTACTTTTTAGATCACCTTGCTTACCCAAAGAATGGAATCACAAGGGATCGGAAAGCCATATGTTTTCATACAAAAATGGTGCTAATAAAAACTACATCTCACTCTGCAATAATTGGAGTGGCTATCCCCTCTTTGGCTTTTGTACTCCACCCACCTACACAAGTTCTTAAATCAATGCAGAGTGTCTTGTAGCTGGTATCTACTTTCCCTGAAATGTGGAGGTCTGAACAGGCACCAAGAGAGGAAAAATGTAGCGTAGGTTCCCACCTGTATTGAGGTCGCCTTGCCGATGGCAGGTTGGCTTACACAGTTTTGATCAAAAATATGCACTGAGAACCTCAAAATTTCATGTATTCAAAGTAGCAGAAATGCTTTTCCAATAGTTCCTATGTGTCTTTTTAGTGCTAGTAGTGTGCTTCTGATATTGGATTGTTCTTGTACTTTGCTGCCACGCCAGTGTGTTAATTTTTTTTCACTTTGTGAATGTGCAGGCCAAACATTGTTTTTTTCCCTATAGCAGTAACTGGCATAACAGCTCTGCTGCTCCTAACTGATAATGTCATGCTAGGTCTCCACAGCTAATGTCAGAATGCCATCCAAAATCCGATGACATTTTGACATTGCTGTACTGAGACAGGACTGCGTTTTTTGGTGCAGATTTGCGCAAAAGCCGTGCTCAGATTTCAGATCTGCCGTCTGCCCTGTACAATTGAATGTACAGGAATCCAACGCAATCCTGGGAAATCCTGTGGACTATACAACATGTTGCATATTCCGCCTGATTTTAAAACCGATAGTATAATATCTGTGCTGTGTAGACGGATTTTTCATTGCTGTCTATGCGGCACAGGGTGACTTTGGATTTTAGACGGATACAAAATACTGAATCTGCAAAAAATCTGACAGAAAACCTGTGCTGAGTAGACCTAACCTTGCAGTGACATGAGTGGAGGAGCTTTGTAAACTGTTGTGTCCAAGGCTACAGAGCTTTAAAGGACTAAAGTTTGTCAGTAAGTAATGTAAAGCAAGTCCTTAGCTTTTCAAGGATAAGGAACATAGCAGGGAGTGTCATCACCAGTCCGACCACTACTTCAGCCTGTAAGAGCAGAGAAAGTTGGCTGGTAACTAGGGAAACTTGTGTTCAAAAGCAGAAGAAAAGATCTGCTATGAAGGGGTTTTCTCGCTGTGTAGTTTCACAGAGCCACAGCCAACTTTAGAATCTCACATGCTGTTCAAGCTGTGGGTGGGTATACAGCAGCGATTGACATGTTGACTCTATTTCTAGCTATTCCTGTTTCACCAACATAACTGCAAGAGATTTAAAAAGTGTATTACACAAGACTGCAGAGCTCTTAACAGTGTTTACTTAGCTAAATGAGTAGCTTCTAAAGTCTTTTACTAGAAATAAGACTCTGCAAGTGGTGACTCACCATGAATGGACTAAGTGATGACAGCTTAGAGCAATCAGAGATAAGAGAGAGCAGGGTCAAATGGGGAGAGAGATGGTCGCAACCAGAGAAAGAGGAGGTAAATTTTTCTTCTGACCAAAGACAAATAAACAAATACATGTAAAAAAGAAAAAGGTCTTCAATATACACTGTCCCTACATTTCAAAAATCAAGATCATTGTAGTGAGAAAACCCCCTTAAAGCTAAGCAATAAATTGGACTATCCCTTTAAAACCTCTTTGGTTTCTTTGTAATAGTCTAATGAATTGGGTATTATCGCACTGGCACTTTGTACGATATGTATGTTCTGAATTATTTACTATTACATCTGTATACACATTTCTACTATCATGATCATTTATATTTATTAGTGTTGAGCGATTTTTATCGACAAAGTGAGAATTCGGCAAGGTTTTTTATGTTGATCGAAATTATCCAGATACATTGAAAATTAAGGTTAAAATCTGTGCATCATCTATTAAGGATCGCGCCTTTTTTCCGGCAGCTTCCTGTAATTCTTTAGGCGCCAGCGCGCAAATGAGATTCAGAATAGAGCAGGGTGAGATGATGTGCTACCGTCCATGACGTGGGATGTCTGTATGGTATGCATTGGCTGGAAAAATCTCATGACCCGTGTGTTACATAGAACAGCGTTTCTGTTGTCAGCCTCAGGTCTCCTCAGCTTCTCATACGGGATAGGACCTGACGCTCTGAGCCTAGTGGCCAAACAGCTCAGCGCAAAATTAGTCATTATCCATGGCACAGAGGAAACCTCTACTATTAACTGTGATCCGTATCCAATTTAGTTTTAGATTAGAGAATTTGAAACATTTTAGTTTAGTGAGCCAGAGAATTTTAAAGCAGCATCTACGAGCTGTAAATTCCACGGCGGTGGGAGCGGGGGGGGGAGGGGGGGCCCGCGTGTGCGAACACAGACAATGCTCTATGTTTCTTCTTACTATAAAGAACACTGGATCAAATTTTCAACCAAGACTTAGTGTAGACATGTAGTGGAATATCTTTATTATTAACAGTTTGCTAATGAAATATTCTGAGGATATTGGGCAGCCTGAACTTATATTGGATAAACATCACTTATCTAGAAACTGGCAGTTCTCTTTGTAGCTGCAAACTCCACTTTATTATCAAGTATTCATCATTTCAGATAGTGTTCAATTTTACCCATACACCTGTGACAGTTCATATAACCACCTGCCACTTAAATTACAATACAGCAATCTTAAGTAGTCAGCATAAGTTTGGTTTGTTGCCAAAAATACCGTGTATCGTACGAAAACATCACAGTTACATGTTTTATTGACTTTTGCGCAACCTGGATTGTTCATTGACGCAGCAACCACGTAAAGCTTAAAACACAATCTTTATATTCACCACAGGTGTAATATTGTAAGGTGCAATAAAAATTACCGTTTTATTATATCAAAATCTAACAGATGAACGTGTTTTTAGACATATTCTTGCGCACCCAGCGACTTTCATAGACGCAGCAATCTACGTCAAAAACTTAAAACAGCAATTCTAAATCACCACAGGTGATTGAAAGGAGCTAAGAAATACCGTTATATTATATCAAAACAAAATACAGTTTACGTTGTTTTTAGACTGAGAACTATATTTGGTCGCACCCAGTCCACTGTTCATTGACGCAGCAATCTACGTAATCAATAACAACAGCAATTTCTATATTCACCACAGTTGAATTTGAAAGAGGTGCAAAAAAATACCGGTTTTAAAAATCAAAAAACATAACAGTTTACCGTGTTTTCTTTGTCAACTTTTGAGCGCGCACCCAGCACGTTCCATGACGCAGCATCTACGTAAATCTTAAAACAGCAATTCTATATTCACCACAGGTGAATTTAAAGGTGCAAATAATAACGTTTATTATAACAAACATAAGCATTTTACTTATTAGTCATTTTGACTTTCGCTCGCACCCAGCACTGCTTCATTTCGCAGCATCTACGCTAAATCTACAACAGCAATTCTATATTCACCACAGTTAATTGAAAGGTGCCAAAAATACCGTGGTTACTAATAAATCCAAGAAACATCACATTACGTGTTTTTTGACTATTTGCGCACCCAGCACTTTCATTGACGCAGCATCTACATTACATTCTTAAATACAGCAATTCTATATTCACCACAGGGTGAAATTGACACAAAGGTGCTAAACAAAATCCGTATTGTTATATTCAAAACATAACAGTTAACGTTGTTTTTTGCTCTTCTTTGCACACCCAGCACTGTTTTCTCATTGACGCAGCATCTACGTAAATCTTAAATACAGCAATTATCATATACACCACAGGTGGATTGAAAGGTGCAAAAAATACCGTTAATCTATATCAAAACACAACAGTTACGTGTTTTGTTGACTTATATGCGCACCAGCACAGTTTCATTGACGCAGCACTACAAATCTTAAAACAGCAATTCAATATTCACCACATGTGAATAGAAAGGTGGCAAATAAATACAGTTAATTATATCAAAACATAACAGTTACGTGTTTTTTATTGATTTTGCACACCCAGCACTAGTTGTCATTGACGTCATGCATCTAACGTAAATCTTAATAACAGAATTCTATATTCACCACAGGTGAATTGAAAGGTGCAAAAAATACTGATTATGTCATAACAAAACATAACAGTTACGTGTTATATTTTACTTTTGCACACCCATTCACTGTTCATTGATCGCAGCATCTACGTAAATCTAAAACAGCAATTTCAATATTCACCACAGGTTTAATTGAAAGGTGCAAAAAATACCGTTTTTAATAACAAATACATAACATTACGTGTTTCTTTTGATGACTTTTACTTTCGCCACACCCAGACAACAGCTAATCATTCTACGCCGCAAAAAAAAAAACTAACGCGATAAATCTCCTTCTAAAACAGCAATTCTATATTTCACCACAAGGTGAAATGAAAGGTCAAATCACAATAGCGTTTTATTAAATTCAAAACATCGACAGTTACATGTTTTTGACCTTTCACACCCAGCCCTTGTTCATTAGGACGTCAGCATCTACGTAAATCTTAAAACAGCAATTCTATATTCACCACAGGTGAATTGTCAGTAAGTAATGTAAGTAAGATCAGGTCTTTCAAGATAAGGAACATAGCAGGGAGTGTCATCACCAGTCCGACCACTGCTCAGCCTGTCTAAGAGCAAGAGAAGTTGGCGGTAACTAGGAAACTTGTGTTCACAAAGCAAAAAAAAGGATCTGCTATGAGGGTTTTTCTCTCTGTTGTAGTTTATCACAGAGCCCAGACAACTTTAGAATCCTCTCATGCTGTTCAAGCGTGTTGGTGGGTATACAGCAGAGTGATTGACATGTTGACTGTTATTATATTTATAATAAATTTAATAAATCTATTTCTAGCTATTTCCTGTTTCACCAACATAACTGAGCAAAGAGATTTAAAAAGAGAGTATTACACAATACTGTCAGAGCTCTTAACAGTGTTTACATCTAGCTCAAATATAGTAGCTTCAAAAGTCCATTACTAAAGAGATAAAATACTCTGCATAGTAAGGTGAGCACCACCAGATAGGGAACTAAGGATGACAGCTAGAGCGCAATACAGAGATAAAGAGAAGCGCAGGTCAAATGTGAGAAGATGGCCGCAACCATAGAAAGATGGGAAGTAAATTTTTTTCTGACTCAAAGACAAATAAAACAACCATCAATGTTATTTAGAAAAAGTCCTTCATTACCTTCCCCCTACATGTTAAAAAGCTAATCATTGTAGTAGAGAAAACCCCCATAAAGCAAAGCAATGAAATTGGACATATCCCTTTACAAAACCTCTTCTAGGACTGCTATTCATTTGTAACAAGTCTAATGATTGTATTATCGCACTGGCACTTTGTACGATATGTATGTTCTGAATTATTTACTATTACATCTGTATACACATTTCTACTATCATGATCATTTATATTTATTAGTGTTGAGCGATTTTTATCGACAAAGTTGAAATCGGCAAGGTTTTTATGGTGATCGAAATTTCCAGATCATGTGATAATTAAGGTTAAAATCTGTGCATCATCTATTAAGATCGCGCCTTTTTCGCGCTTCCTGTAATTTTGGCGGCCACAAATGAAGACCGATATAGGCAGGGTGACGTGATGTGTGTGCGACTCACTGACTGGATGTGTATGGTGGGCGATTGGCTGTAAAATCACATGATCCTTCTTTTTACATAAAACAGGCGTTATTTTGACTTTGTATGCACACCCACACGTTTCTTTGACAGCAGCATCTCCTAAAAACTTAAAACAGCGATTCTATATTCACCACCGGTAATTGGAAAGGTGCAAAAAATACTTATTATATATCAAACATATAACAGTTTACGTTGTTTTTTTGACTTATATTTGCACTACCCATCACTGTTCATTGACGCAGCATCTACGTAAATCTAAAAACATCAATTCTATATTACACCAAGGTGAATTGCGAAGGAGAGTGCAAAAAAATTACCGTTTAATTATATCAAAACATAACATTTACGTGTTTTTTATGACTTTTTAGTACACACCCAGCACTGTTCCTATGACTCAGCATCTTCACGAAATCTTAAAACAGCAATTCTATATACACCACAGGTGAATTGGAAAAGGTGCAAATAATACCGTTTATTATACCAAAAACACATACACAGATACGTGTTTTGGACTTTTTGCCCAGTCCCTATGGAGTTTCTGTTGATAGACACCTTTCATTTAAATTTTGAATCCAGCAATTTGTTTATGCGAGCGAAATTAAAGAGGGATTATGTGCTACGTAATAGCTGTGATTTGCCGTCTTTAATGAGACTTTCCCAAAACTATTCCATACCTTCTCAATCTTTTAACGTATATTCCTGAACCATAAGTCGACGAGCGAAAATGCATGCGTGCGACGAAGCTCAGCGAGCAAAGTAGTGGGCGGAAAAGACACAACTAGTGAGACCTAGAGCGAGTACGAGAGAGAAGGAGCTGCTTATTTCTACCCCAAACTCATTCCACAGGTGCTGGCGACTCAACACCCTCCTGCCAGCAGCAGATCGTCCTCATTTGCCAGGACCGTCATGCCGTGTCCCACTCGCGCTGGCGTCAGGGCCCTGTGAACTCTATAGTAACTAACATCGTCGCCAAATCTTCCTTCAGTGGTTAATGCAAACCTGCATCTATCAGACTTTACCACCTCGTCCTCGGCATCACGGCCACAAATGTCGACAACAGCATCATCAGCATCCGTCCAACATGAAGCAGCCCAAATGTCAACTCGTGTACCCACCACTGTGGATATACATCACTTGTCTGAAGACCTCATTGAGATGACAAAATGCGGTTTGGGGCGGAACTCAGAGAGGTCATGTCTTAAAAGATCAAGGAGGATCGATTTAGCGTACCTGACCCCCTGACGTCCAGTTACTGATGTCCATCAGGAATGAGGTTGAATGAATAGCCGGTCAATCGCAAATCCCGGCGGATCCCGGCAACGACGCCTTGCGCAGCGTGCCCCTTAGCTTGTAACCCGCGCTTCTGGATGCAGAAAGTCAGGGACGACCAAAGTCACCTGTGTTGATGGATGATGTATGATGGAAGCAATTGCAGATCCATCCTGGTCTTTTCCGCAGAATTATGCTTACACGCGACACTGCTTCAGTCATGGACGAGGAGGAAGACCGATGGGGTAGTGTCAACAATACAGCGTCCCGCACAAAAAAGGGAGAGGGAGGTCGCAAAGTCCGCTGACTGATGATTCCGCCAGCCACGGATCAGCGCAATACCACCGCTCCTCGCTGTAACGCCAGAGTCAAAAATGTCCAGGACCTCTCAACCTGGCCTCTTTGAGAAAGCCTCTGATTCACCCAGCGATGTCATATGCCGCCATTTGCCGTAAAACGCATAAGTAGAGCAAGAACTCTAAGTGGTTTAACCACCACCAACATGTCTAGTCACAGGTTGCAGCGAAAGCATGAGTTGAAATGGAGGAAACACTTGGCCAAAAAAGGCCAACAGACGCCGTGCACTCCCAACCACTGTCACACCCTTTGTCTCCCCGCTCCCTCTCTCCTCCGCCACCACCAAGCTTCCTCGCTGCCATGTCTCTCAGAGCATGATCAGGGATCAGCCACCGCCATTCGATGCCTCCACCGTCGCCCGAGTACCCAACCAGACACCACCTACAAGAACTCCATCCCTAGTCACCCCTTCTCCTTTCCGCCAGTTACTGACGACCTGCCACGCCGTTACAGCGGCCAGTTCTAGCAGCAGCCTCTTGTCTTCCCAGTTTGAGAGTCAGAGAAACACTGTTAACCCAAACCATCCCAAAGCAAAAGCCTGAATGTCGGCCTTGCCAGGCTTTTGGCCTTGTAAAAGCTTGCCTTATCCGTCTGTGGACAAAAGATGGGTTCCGCACGTCATGGCCCTCGCTGCCCCCATTACCAGACTGCCGATCTCACGCCGCAGGCATTTACATTGCCAGAAAAGCCGTCCCTGCCCTTGCCAGCCATGTGTCATCTAAAATTTCAAGCGCAATGTCTGCATCTGTGTCCTAAAAGCCATCCACCACCGAACACATGGACCAAAGTAAGCACGGCAAAGGCCGCTATATCTCTGTGAACAGCTCTCTGGTGACTGGGTGGATGTCTCTGGGGTGACGGTGGGTCTCAGGCTCGCGCACGCTCCATCAAAAACCGCAGGGATGGTGCTGGGCTCTTATCCCCCAAGTTCCCTCTGTGCATCACGTGCCCAGTAGACACCAGGCCGTGTTGATTTTAATCTGCCTTAGGAGACCTTACACACACAGGTCAGGAGCTGTGGGGACGCTCTAAGCAACGAGACCGAGCTCTGGCATGGACTGACAAGACCTTGTGCCAGGCAAGGTGGTGGTGCGATAACGGCAAATCAGCTGGCCCGCCCTTACGATCGGTAGGCTGGAGCATCATCCCTTGCCTGGCACATGTCAATGAACCTTGTCGTCCAGAAATTTCTAAAAGCTACCCGGGTCTGGACACTGCCTGCTGAAGAAGCTCGAGTGTCTGAGAGGTTCGCACTTCGCCGTTCGCCACCCTGTCATTCGCGTCCCGCCTGGCTGCGTTGCAGAGCGTCAGCTCGTCCTCCCCATCAACCGTCCTCAATTGTTTGACAGTGGCAACACGCTGGAATTCACCCCTCCACATGCTCCAGAGATTGTAGGCAGGCACGCAATGCCATTACGCAGTACGAAGTTGACACATGTCCTGGACACAGCAGCGGTACTGAACCTCGGGAGGTGTTGAACCACCGAGATGGAGGCAGGTGAACGAGCTCTGGCACCATCCTTGCCAGTTTTTGAAAAAGCCACCAAAATGGTTCAGTCGCCGTGACAATGTCCCTTTGTCAGCATGAGCATTGTGGTGATCTTAGTTCTGGAACGAATCGTAGGACACACTGAAACCACACAGTAGACTCAGGGTCCCACCACAACGGGAGGAGGAGACGGACACAGAGCGGACACGGAGCCTTCTCTCCCGAGTCAAATCCACAAGGCCCGACAGAGTTTCACAATTTCATCGTGCCTTCATAAGGCAGTGGTTTCGGGGTCCAGAGCTGAGTGCAAGGTGGCGCATCAGCTCTCAGGTGCAACATCTCAGGCAAGTCAAGGACTGTGTATTTGAAGCCTGTGCCGGAGCAGCGGAGAGGAGTGAGAGAGTATTCCATAGACAGCCGATTACCGACGTCCCTGCCTTGGAAAGAGGTTCTGGCGCGAATTTGCACTCGGAGGAGGAAAATGAGCGAAGCATACAGTTTGCTAGTGCACCTACATCCCAGAGGCATGTGAAATGCAAGGCTCCATCTCTCACATGAGTTGTATAGATGCTCCATTTCCTCCAACATGAACCTCGCATTAAGGCATCAAAATGAACAACAGTTACTGGGTGGCCCACCCTCCTGGAGATCCCCAGGTACAAAACACATCAGCACTTTCCTTCCACCCACCCAAATAGAGAGTAAAATGTCAGGAAATGGAGACTTTTCTTGCTGATTGATCAAACTGCAGAACCTCTGTTTCGTCTGCCTTCACGTTCCCACAAATGTCACGGTTGAACAACAGCAGCGAGGAAGGGAGGGAGCGTGACAGCAGTAGAGTGCCAATAGGCGTAGCGGCAGCAGCAGGCCAAGGTGGCAGAAGCCTAAATGTGGTCGACTCTGGCTAATCTATCTGGTTTATAACCACCTCACCAACGCAATGCAATGTCAGGGCACACATCCAACCACCGAGATCAGCTTAATATCATCGGTGCATACGAACTATCTGCTCTCAACACTGCATGTTTTTGTATCTTCAATAGCGATAAGATTCACACGATACACCAAACTACGACACTCCTCCTCCTGGGTATCCAAATGGACGAAAGCCCAGCTGGCTCGTCACACGATAGAGGTGTTGTCCTGCCCAGCAGCCAAGCGTCATATCTTAGTCCGAGACCTTCAGCACAGCTGGAGGATTCATTATCAGACATACGCTCCGGCTTTCCACAGATAATGGTGGATCGTTTGGACTTTCATCATGATGAATCAGGCATGAAGATCTCTGATGATTTGTGGCCCCCAATTGCCGAGGTCACCGATTAGTTGCCAGTCACTTCACATTCACTTTCCAAACAGAAATTGTCCTCTTGAAAAACTTTTTTTTAAAATATCATTGTCCTTACTTGTCATATTTATTATTCTCTTTTCCCAACAGTTCATTTTTGCTTGTTTTGCTGTGAGAGACTATAAAAACAGCAAGGTTTCATGACACCACGTTTCCATTTACTCACATTATCTTACAGTTTTCGCAATGTCAATGGTTAGTTATTGAGGTTTTGTTTCATGTTGCTGTGAGATTACAGCAATAATCATGGTCCTTTGGAACAGAAATTGAAATTCTAAGTGGCACTTCTCCCTCACAATTTCTTTAATAGTTTCGGGCTGAGAGAGTCATATTTTAATAATTTATTGGGGTCGATGTTGCGTGAGATACATCCCTCTATTCCCTGCTATAATTATGGTCCTGTGGAAACAGAAATGTATGGCTTCTAAAGTGCATTTCTCCCTCACAATTTTTTAATAGTTGGCTGAGAAGTCTCATTATTTAAATTTTTTGGGGTCATGTAGCTGTAGAGATACAGCAATAATCATGGTCCTTTTGTTAACAGAAAATGTGGCTTCTAAGTGGCATTTCTCCCCTCACAAGTTTTAAACAGTGGCTTTAGAAGTCATTTTTCAACATAATTTTTTTGGGTTCATGCTGCTTTGAAATGCAGCAATACAAACAGGACCTATATATAAAAAAATGGTTGTTTCTAACATACATTTTTATCTCAACTGACCAAAGTGGCTCAAGGTGGTACATGCTTTGAATTTTTGGGGGCATTTTAGCTGTGACCAGCAGCTACAACTACAGGTCCTATTCTAAAAAATGTTGTTTCTACTCTAACAGACTTTGTTCTTCACAAATGACTCAAAGTGGCTCAAGGGTCATGCTTCTGCGCATTTCTTTTGGTGGGGCATTTTTGCTGTGACATGCAGCTACTACTACAGGCTCCTATCTAAAAAATTTGTTTCTAACAGACATCTTGTTCTTCCACAATTGAGATCAAGAGTGGCTCGAAGGGGTGATGTGTTGACCTGGGGGAGGCGCTGTCCAGAAACAGGACACTTAGGGTAAGACACTGTTAAAGGATACATATTGCAAAATGACTTGGTTTGTTGCAAGAATCTTTAACATAGCAATCAATCCCTGTATTGAGACAACCGATTACTAATGACAATGAAAAAAAGAGAAACAAAGACATGGGGGATTCATCCTATTTTAAAAAAGTGTTTTCTAGAATTAAAGTACTAAAAAACTTGCATGTACATTGAAATACTGTTTAAAAAATTTCCACGAATTGTAACAATGGAGGTACAGCGAAAACTTGATCCAGGAATTAGTTATACAGAGGACATGGAGTATGGAGGCACGGACAGAGACACATAGTACAGAGACCATTTCCTCAGTAACTTATAGTAAAATGAGAAAGTTAAGAATGCCAATGATAAAGGGCAGCCTGGGTGTAACAGAGCGTTAACCACCAGTATTTCCAAAGGGGAAGCACTCAATTGGTCCACACTCCATACGAGGCGGCAAGTGCTACCCAGTTATTACTGGTGTACAGAGGGAAGAGACTTGAGTTCTCACACTTCCCGCTTCCGCACATCTGCTCAGCACGCCAGTTTTACGTTGCTGGCTCATCAGGGCATTTTTAACCTGCGTGTTAATAGATGACGGCGACAGCCAGCCACTTGGAGCTTCTTTCCACTCGCACCCACTGTAACTCCTGAGCCCTGGTCCATTGCTGTTGGCCCAGGACACTGATAGTCCAATGTCCATTTCCAACTAAAATGGTGATGAAATTCTCCTTATTGTTCCTGGCACTTTTAAATGTAGGGTGTCATGCAGGTTTGGGCCATGCTGTGGGCCAGGACAGTGTACTAGTCAATGTCCAGTGAAACTAAATGGTGGTTGAAAGACCCTTTTTTCCGGCACTTTTTAAATGTGGGGGGTCATGCAGGATGGGCTCAATAGCATGGGCCCAGACAGGTTATAGTCAATGTCCCAGTGAATCTAAAATGGTGGTTTTGAAAGACTCCTTTTCCGGCAACTTTATTGATAAATGTGGGGTCTCATGCAGGTTTGTGGGCTCATGCTGTGGCCCAGGATACAGGATAGATCCAATGTCCATGAAACTAAAATGGTGGTTGCGAAAGACTCCTTATTTCGGCACTATTTTAAATGGTGGGGTTCATCGCAGGTTTTGGGGCTTCATGCGTGTCAGTGAGCCCCATGACAAGGTATAAAGTCTATCAGTCCAGTTGCAACTAAATGTAGGTCTGACAAGACTCCTTTTTCCGGTCACTTTTTAAATAGTGGGGGTCATGCAGGTTTGGGGCTCATGCCTGAGGCCCAGGACAGGTATAGTCAATGTCCAGTGAAACAAAATGGTGTTTTGAAAGACTCCTTTTTTTTCCACGGCACTTTTAAATGTGGGGGTCATGCAGGTTTGGGGATCATGCTGACGTTCCAGGCCAGGGTGATATTCAATTGTCCAGAATTTCAAGTAACATGCTGATGCTATCAAATTCATACTGCCTTCTGGCCACTTTTTAATATGTGGTGATGCAGGTTTACAGGGTCCAGGCTTGAACAAGACAGGGATTAATTAAATGGTCTGTGACTTTTTTTCATTATCTGTGACTTAATATAACCTAAACAGTGCTGTTGCCCCTAAGATGCGTGTGTAGCAACGTCATCCATTTGACTGTTTTGGATGTTAATTTCTCAGCGATTCTCCATCCTTGGTTTTGGGTGTATATAATTAGAAGGTGTTATTTGCTCACACTCTCTACCAAGAGACATTAAAAGGACATCACCGCCTCAGCCCCCATAATCGATACGCTGCTCACTTCATCGAAAAACCCTTAACTCGAATAGCTGGCCCGACTATCGACTATCGACTCGAACTCGATAGCCAACCGCAATCGCTCAACAACTAATATTATATGTAATCTTATATTTTTAATCTACACTGCATCTACTCATGGTAACTATTGTATATTTTATAGTTTGTTTTTTATAGGTTTTTTTTGTAATTTTGTATTAGGATTAATACGAATTGTTTTCAATGTGTGTAACTATATTTGTATATAACTGGACATTTCTGCATTCAGAGAACTTGGAAATAGTGCACACAAAATCATTTATTTCATTGTGTTTAATAGTTAAGCTTTTTTTGCTGTGGACATTTATAAATACTACCCCTTACTATTACATAGTATTTTTGTAAAAAGTACATAGTTTTTATGAACACAATCCTATTGCAGGGGGAAGGAAATTTTTACCTTTTTCATCGACCCCTCATTATAATAAATGCATGACTTCAGAAAATCTAATACTGGAATGAGGTCTTTCTGCGTAGGACACTCTAGGTGGAGTCATGCAAATAGTTCCTTATGGGTCCCTGAACACCAACTATGTATCCAGAAACCACTGGTTAATAGCAGAGATCTGGCCAGAATTGTAAATCTGTATAGGCAACTTGCATATAACTTTGAACTTCTTACCTCTCATAAATGTAACACAGGGAACAATAGCTTCTTCTATGGTTCTGGGTTTGCACTGAATATTTACATGGCGACCTTTAGAGAAAATATAAATGAATGTAAACAACAATTTATTTTGTCTTTCCAGTTATTACCTATTGATTAAGCTCAGCCACCCTTAATGTTGGAAGTGTAAAGGTAGCAAAATATTGATACTAACACGATTTCATAGGAAACATACACTGAACATTGTATTTAAATAGAACTCTTATTACTCATAATTACTGTATCAACAAAAATCACATATTATTCTATCCAATCAGAGAATATGTATTAATAATTACTTAGAGGTGTAAAGATGAATGACTATGGCGACAAGGTAGACGTTATGAAAGCAATTCGCATTACTAACTCAGCTTTTAGTAGATGAAGAACCACGAGAGCTGTAACAAGAAATATCTTCACACTGGAGTCTGTTTTCAGCCCCGGAACTGCATTACCTCCCCTCAAGACGGTATGCAAAATGTATGCTGGGGCTTGAGGTGGTGATATGCTATTACATCAGCAAAACAAAAACAAAAAACAACAAGCAGCTCACCTAAACTCTGCTAGTGATGCTATCGTTTCAGGGGCGCACCACCACAGTCCAAGTCCATACATCAACTGCAAACAAACAACCCGCTCCAACTTGCTGTAGTGATGTAATCCAGGGAGAGAGGATTTGTAAAGCAGGTGCTGACCGGGTCACATTATAGTAAAGAATCCCACAATTTTATTTGCATCTTCATTAAAATCCATACAATGTTCCACCATAACAAGAGACCCCTTTCAACCTCCCATGGTTTCAAATAGAATGGAGACCAACTGCCGACCGCGTTTCGGGTCACATGACCCTTACTCATTGGGCTAATTTGCATGTGTTGCCTCTCCATTATATAGGACCTATATAATGGAGAGGCAACACATGCAAATTAGCCATGAGTAAGGGTCATGTGACCCGAAACGCGTCGGCAGTTGGTCTCCATTCTATCTGAACCATTGGAGGTGAAGGGTCTCTTGTTTGTGGAACATTGTATGGATTTTAATGAAGATGCAAATAAAATTGTGGTGATTTTACTATAAGCCCGGTCTGCACCTGCTTAACAAATCCTCTCTCCTGGATACATCACTACCGCAAGTTGGAGCTGGTTCGTTTGTTTGCGTGATATGCTATTAGGTATATATATTTTATGCATTCATCCCTAATCTTATTATATACATCTTTTTCATTGACTGACACTTTACACTGAATGCTCTATGATTCTAATAAATTCACATTAATTTTCTATATTGTTTAATTATGCATCACTTACACTCTAGTGTATAATTATGGTGTGATACATACACACACACACACACACACACACAAATATATATTGTGAGACTCACATCCAGCCGCCATCTTGGACAGTCTGGGGGGTCATTTTAGCTCTGGGACAGCCGTCCTTTGGTAGAACAGTTAGGGCCGGTTCACATGGCTTATTCAAGCCATAATTGCGGGATGGATTTCACCCACAATTATGGCTTGAGTAATGGGCGGGGCGGAGCCGCAGCTCGCTGGCCCCATAGACATGCATTATCTACGGCGCGTATCCCGCCGGGATAATGTGTATGTCACTTTCTCCCCGTCCGATGGATTCGCCGAGCGGGGAGGAGAGACGGAGTCCATAGTTCTCTATGGCTGGGCTGGATTCCAGCTGTACTGCAGCGCAGTACGGCGTGCGATACGGCTGCAATCCGTCCCTGCAATAAGCTGTGTGAACGGCCCTTTATGGCACACGTTACACAGGTTATTCGAACCACAGCCAGCTTTATTCTTCAAAAAGGTTTAGCATACAGCACACAGGAACAAAACAAATCCTAGGCCGTCTGGCACCCACTCAACATACAGAGAATCTCCCTCTAGCCTTGGTCTGGACTTGTTGCCCAGCACTGCCAATACTGTATCTTCACCAGCCACCACTAACACATAATTCTCCCCAGTCACCACTTGCATATTCTTCCATCAAGCCTGGAGGAAACAGAACCTTCTTCTCAGCTCAGTTCTGTTGTTGTTTCAAACTCCTTGGTAGCCAACCAAAAACACCCTTGTGTCTGAATGATAAAGGCTTTAACAGGCCTCCCAAGACATGGTAAAACCTGACACCCAACACTACAGCCATTTTGCAAAAGCCAGCCCATACTTAGCTGCCTTGCCTAATGGCTACTACAAGTGTTACTTACCGCTAAAACGCTGGATTCCCCCACTGAGGCCAGGCACTTCAGTGGCACGAACCTTGCAGGTCTCTTGCTGCAAGCAATCTAGTCCTACGACCTGAAGTCACTCTGTACTATAATATATATATATATAATATATTTATATATATTATATATATATAATATATATATAAAGGCTCTGTGAGGGAGCTGAACTGTCGCTCTTTTGAGCATGGAGGAATAAACTACCTTATTGCTTGAATGAATTTTGGAGTGCCGTGGACTTTTTTTACTCTGTATTTTGGAACTTCTTGTATCGGAAGCTTTTGCTGCTGGCACCCTCCTTCTAATTTTTAAGTAGTCCTTTGGAGTGCTGCTATATATATATATATATATATAATATATGGATAAAACCGTTTGCATCACAAATTTTTATTATATATTATATATATATATATATATATATATATATATATGCATATATATATATATATATATTATAAAATATATATATATATATATATATACTGTTAATTTCATGATTATAACACTAGGCACCTAGGGATATGGGGTTAATGTTTCTTATATGGGTCTACTTGTGAATTGTGTATGATTATTGGGGATTTTATGCATTTACTCCATGTAACTTTTATCAGTCACGACTTGAGGTAGGCCAAAAGAACTCGATCTCTCACATTACACATACAGTGTATGTCCACGCACCTCCGTCTCCAACAACAACTGCACTTCTCTCTTCCTTTTAATGGGCTTTTCATCTTTCTCCTCTTCTCTACCTTTAATGCAAATGGTGGCTGAAAATTCCATTGCCCCCATGCTGTATATAGGATAAAGTTGTCACTCCAGCCCGACAGTGTACAGAAGTGGTATAAAACAACCACCAGCCTATTACCTGACTGCCATGGCCACCGTCTCTCTTTCCTCCATGCCCATGGCCTGTGTGCTAACGGACGCTATTTACTGCACTTGTCCTGTGACAGAGCATTAATTACTATTTAACCCCACTTTGTCTACTTAACAAGCTCCCTAGATTCCTGTTAATGTCAAGGTGGGATTCTCATTTGCTGCAGATGGACTTTATGCAGACTGTACTTTGACTTTGTTTTCTGATTGCTGCCTGCCTAGATCATGAATTTGATTAACTGTGCTCCTAACACATCTATACATTAATTTCCATCCAAATTCCATCTACAAGCCACATGCAGACTAATCTTAACACTTGACCTGGTGATACCCTGTGCATATCCTGTAGCCCTGATAGGAATGCGTTACACTGTAATGCACAAAATCCCTTAGGATCTCTCATCTAAGCTGTTAGCAGAATTCAGTGGTAAAACAGTGGGTTCCCCTTCTGTCCTGACATTAGCATTAGAAATGACTGCCGTTAGGTTTCTTGTCAATCTAGCATCATATATGTGATGATTGGATGTAGATGGTCACCTACTACAAAAAACGTTCTATTTTCTTTGTAAATTAGGATACTTGTTAGAGATTATACATATCTAAATTGATATTTTTCCAACATAAACCATGTTTTTTTGCATCTCCATACAGGTACTTTCCTTGATCAAAAACTAAACAATGTGTACAGTTTCCAACAACCTGCAAAACATTTGACTATTATGCCATTTGGATGCAGAATGACTGACCAAATTTCTATAGCTGGATGCGGAACATTACAAGAGCCATACATTTCAAAACAGTCATTAAGAGTAGTGTTGAGCGATTACGTTAACCATCGACATCGGTCGATGGTCGATAGTCGACCATCATCGACAAGATAGTCGATAGTGGGTGGTCGATTATGAGCGATGACCATTAAAGTCTATGGGAGAGCAACAACACCTTCATTCTTACACCCAAACAGGGCTGGAGAAGCTGGAATTAACATCCACAACAGTGAAATGGATACATGCTACATCTTAGGCAACACACTTAGGTTATAAAAGCCACAGAAAAAAAATCACACACCATTCACTATCCCTGTCTTGTACCATAGCATGACCCTTAAACCTGCATCACCCAAAAAATTAAAAAGTGCCAGAAGGCAGTATGATTTGAACCATCATTTTACTTGAACTGGACATTGAATATCCCTGTCCTGGAACGCAGCATGAGCCCCAAACCTGCATGACCCCCAGATTAAAAAGTGCCGGAAAAAGGAGTCTTTCAACCACCATTTTAGTTTCACTGGACATTGACTATACCTGTCCTGGGCCACAGCATGAGCCCCAAACCTGCATGACCCCCAGATTTAAAAAGTGCCGCAAAAAGGAGTCTTTCAACCACCATTTTAGTTGAACTGGACATTGACTATACCTGTCCTGGGCCACAGTATGAGCCCCAAACCTGCATGACCCCCAGATTTGTGGCCGTGACTGGGAGGACGAGGAGGTACGACTGCTGGATGCAGGTTGCATTAACCACTGAAGAACAGATTGGCGACGCTGTTCGTTACTGAGATTCACAGGGCCCTGATCCAGCGATGACAGGTCTGACGGTCCTGCAACTGACAATCCGCTGGCATGCGTGTTGTCACCAGCACTGGAAGGAGCACCTTCTCTCTTACCTCTACCTCCATGTCCTACCCCCCTCTTTGCTCGCTTACCACCTGAATTTCACTCCATGTTCAGAAAGATAAAAATTTGAGAAGGTATGGAAAAGACGGCAAATCACACCTATTCTCAAATCCCTCAAATCCAAAAAAAATTGCTGGATTCAAATTTAACTGCAAGGTGGCTCTATCAACAAAGCTGGCCTGCGCCAAAGTGAAAAAAAACACGTTTCTGAAATGTATACGGGATAATAAAAGGTATTTTTTGTCACCTATCAATTCACCTGTGGTGACTACAAAATTGCTGTATTCAAATTTAACTGCAAAGTAGATCTATCAACAAAGCTTGACTGACCAAAAGTGAAAAAAACACCTGTCTGAAATGTATACGGGATAATAAAAGGTATTTTTTGGCACCTATCAATTCAACTGTGGTGACTACAAAATTGCTGTATTCAAATTTAACTGCAAAGTAGATCTATCAACAAAGCTTGACTGACCAAAAGTGAAAAAAACACCTGTCTGAAATGTATACGGATATTAAAAGGTATTTTTGGCACCTTTCAATTCACCTGTGGTGACTACAAAATTGCTGTATTCACATTTAACTGCAAAGTATATCTATCAAAAAAGCTTGACTGACCAAAAGTGAAAAAAACACTGTCTGAAATGAAATCGGATATTAAAAGGTATTTTTGGAAACCTTTTCAATTCACCTGTGGTGACTACAAAATTGTGGATTAAAATTTAACTGCAAAGTAGATCTCAACAAAGCTGGCCTGCGCCAAAGTGAAAAAACACGTATCTGAAATGTTTTTCGGATAATAAAAAGGTATTTTGGACCTATCAATTCGCCTGTGGTGACTATAAAATTGCTGTATTAAAAATTTTAAAGTGCAAGCTGCCTCAATGAACAAAGCTGTAGTGCGCCAAAGTAAAAAAAACATGTATCTGTTATGTTTTTCATATAATACAAGATATTTTTTGCACCTTTCAATTCC
The DNA here is from genome assembly GCA_025379985.1 of Phyllomedusa bahiana. NCBI lineage: Eukaryota > Metazoa > Chordata > Amphibia > Anura > Hylidae > Phyllomedusa > Phyllomedusa bahiana. The sequence continues at coordinate 212,283 of JAODAL010000641.1, read as the reverse complement.
CCTGTGGTGACTATAAAATTGCTGGATTAAAATTTTAAGTGCAAGGTGGATATATCAACAAAGGTGGAAGGGGCAAAATTGAAAATGAAACACCTATCTGAAATGTATACTGATAATAAAATGGAGTTTTGCACCTAACAAAGAGACCTGCAGTTACTGGGAAAAGATGTGTTTTCCTTTATAAGTTCAGGTGCCCAATTTTCCAGGAAATATTTCAATAGAAAACTGTTAATAATAAAGCTATTGCATTTGCAATGACCACAGTAAGTCTTGGTGAACTTTATCCAGTATTCTTTATAGAGCTTGTCTGTGTTCGCCCGCGGGGCCCCCCCCCTCACCCCCCCCCGTGACTTTACAGCGGTAGATGCACCTTTAAAATTCTCTACAAAACAACAAAAAAACTTCCAATCTCTAATCTAACTAAATTGTAAGGATCAACAGCTAATAGTAGAGGTTTCTCTGTGAGAAATAGAATAATTTCGGTGAGTGTTTGGACACAAGCAGAGCGCACGTCCTTCTGCTCTGAGACGCTGAGAGACACTGAGGCTGAACAAAAAACGCTGTTCTATGAAAAACGAGGCATGTGATTTTTCCAGCCAATCGCAACCATACACATCCCAGTCATGACGTCGCACACACATCTCACCCTGCTCTATTCTGTAAGCTGATTTGCTGGCCACCAAAATGACAGGAAGCGCCGAAAATGGCGCGATCTTAATAGATGATGCATAGATTTTAACCTAAATTATCGCATGATCTAAAAATTTCGATCAACATAAAAACTGTGCCGATTTCAACTTTGTCGATAATAATCACTCAACACTAATTAAGAGCTGTAAAATCATTTGGATTATTAAAATAATCATAAAGTCTATAATTGGATAAATCCTGCCATTATACATTATTAAAGCATATGTACATGTATCATATTTAAAGGTAGTTGGACATAATTCCATATTACCAAGTATTCTCTGTCCCTGAAAATAATTGCTGAAGCTTATAGTAGAGATGTAGCAAAACTTAAAGGGGTTGTCCCACTACAAAGATTAGCTTTCAAAATGTAGGGAACACTAAATGAAGACGTTTTCCAAATATATTGGGTTGTTATTTTTTTTTTTTTGTTGTTGAGGAACTACAAGTGATTTTCTCACATTCTGAGGGCTTTCTAGTTTCCCAAGTGACCGACCTGTGTACTTCTTCTTCCCTGCTGTTTGTTCTATCTGATAGCAGGAAGTGATGTCATCACACAGGTCATGGCAGCACAGAACTCCGGACAGTGAGAGCTTGTTTGTTATATGATCTTTCAGACAAAAGACAGTAATTACTACTTTATAAGGGTCAATGCCCAGTTTCTTGCAGTCTGTATGCAGGGAGCCCTGGGAAGGTGAGCAGTGTCTACCTTTCCTTTTGTGGTGGTGGTGCTTTGTGGCAGCCATTGCTGCTGTGATGCTGTGCTGGTGGGGTGGCGCAGCCCAGAGCCAGGGGGCTAGGTCAGGCAGCACTGGTGCTGTTGGGCCACTGTGCTGTGCCCCTCATCTGTGTGGTTTTTGCTGCAGTGGTGGCCGCCATGCAGTGTTACCCCCATTTAGCATAGGGACCCACTTAATAGAGGTCGCCGAGACGTGACATGTGGACCTATACGTTTTGATCAAATAGAATACTAAGAACCTCCTGTTCATTTTTTATATAGTTATGCTGAGAAGCATTAGATAAACGTATAGTGTGAAGATGTGCGGTCCATGCCTCTCCCTTCCATGTTAGTAATTACTACTGTTTACTTTAACTCAGAAGCTTCCCTGGTCCAGACAGCATGAGATTTATCTAATTAGCAGAAGTCTGAATACACGGAGCTCATATGCTAATTACAGACAGCTTGACTAGGAAGTGACAGAGCAAAGCAGCATTATTTCATTCACGCGTCCTATGAAACTTTGAGATGAGACAACCCCTTTAACAATTAACATGCTATCAAACTGTGGCACAGAAAACTCTCCTTTTTACATTTTTTTCAGTAGCTCAGAATCTAGAAGGAGACAAGAGGACAGATATGGGCATGGGACCTAGAAGGGAATTGGGAGTAGGGTGCGGTACAGTTTAAAAGAAGAGTGGTGAGGCAGCAATTATGTGGTAGAATCACAGTAAAAAGCCTTTCCACACCCATTATTTTTTTCTTTCTGTATTAATGGTTTAATTTGTTTCTGTGTTTAGGTTGTCACAGTGGTATAAGCTGTAGTCCTTGAAGTTGGTGGAAAATGAGGCTGGCTTTTGAAGGGAGGAGAATCCCTCAGGCTGGATTCCTTGTGTTGAGCCCCTGCCCACTGGTTAGAGGTAGAAGTTTTGGGTGCTCCCGAAAAGTACAGAATAATGGTTTGTGCGTCGAAGATCTCCCTTTCCATTTTGATTATGTATTACTATGAATAAAATGTGTAATCTTTGTTAATTTTCATTTTATTTTGGTAAAAAGCTGACCAATTCAATCCTTCTGAAGTGATATAAGTTTAAGTTTCTGGGGGATTGAGGGTTCAATTCACCAGAAGTAGTGGACAATACTACCGTCATGATGGAACAACTCCTTTAAGTCCAAATTTTCTAGGACTATATTGTGTTCCAAAGAGTTAATAAAGACAATTTTCTCTTTATCCATCTATTTATTTAGACCTGTTCTGTAGATGTATGAACAGTTGTATGACAAAATTTACCACATTCTGCACCAGACATGACACTTTTGAATGCCCCAGTTTGCTGCAAAACTGTTGTACAAATCCATTCCATAGCTGAGACAAATTTTGGCACATAACACTCTCTCATATATACTGTTGGATCATACACTATTAAAAAAAGACGTCTAACATACATGTCGCCCCAAGTGTACATTGGATTAAATCAATGGTCGTGCTTGATCATTGTGTTTTTGCCGGATTTTCATTGACAGCTATAACCTTTGCGATATAAAAATGGGTAAGATTTCCAAGTCATGAACTCTCCACCCAAGATTTTGACTGACATATTGTATCACAATGAGATGTCTTCAGATTAAAATGACCTCAGTCTATACCATTGAATGATGTGCATAACGTGTTGGATTCTTTCCTCATTTAGCTGGTTGTGTAGTGTCTCTGGTTCCAGTAACAGAAGGTAGCTGTCTGAATGCTATCATTGTCAGCCATAGTAGCTCCCATGTGATTGCTTTTTTTTAAACTCCTTCCCTCTTCAGGGTGTTTCTGGCAGTCAATCAAAGTCAGATACTACTTCATATGTCGGCCTTCAAGCTGTCTGTAGACTTAATGAATTAAATCTATTCATGAAAAATGGGAACAATTATTCTGGTTAGTGACCAAAAGGGTTTCTGGTGGTTTTTGAATCTGAAGACGTGTGAGATAAAGTAGTTGTGGAAAGTCAACCTTTCATTGGGCTGCAATGAGCTTTTAGGAAACAATACATTAATTTCCCCTGCACAACCAATGTAGAAAAAATTGCATAGACCTATCAATGTTGATAGAAATGGATAAAGAATCTAGTACTAATAGTATTGTTTTCTCAGAACTGACAATGTTTAATGTGCATATATCCAACCGTAATCCAGCACACGTTCGTTATTAAATCCCAAAGAAAAATATGGGAAATAAAAATAATTCATAAGGTAATATACATAATTCTGTATATATAACTGTTTTCCACGCGTTTAGTCACTAAGGGCAACATCAATGAAAACTGGTGCCAACATGCCAGTTCTACAACGCTTTAGATAAGTGGAGAATGCGGCAGTATGAAAGAAAAGGCTAGACAGAATTCCTGAAAGCCAGCTGGCGCCATGCTACGCAAACTCTGATAGCCAAATAGGCAAAAACTAGCAATTATTTCCCAAATAACATGGCTAAAGTGATAGAAACTAACTTATGTTAATTATAAAACTATATAATATGAAATAATCTAAAATTAATGTGTAATTATATAATGAAAAATTGTATAACATAATATAATATACAAAAAATATAAAATTATATCATGTAAAATTAATATTAAGTTAAATATTGTAAATTAATTAAACCAGTAAAGCATCTACTATAAATCCCATTCCCAATTGGGTATTTACGGAGGTATCATGGTATTATTAGTGATAACAAACATATCACAGTAAGCTAAAAATAAAATAACATAAAAGCTGTTAGAACAGCATGTTAGTGAAGAGAAACTATGGTAGTGATCTTACTTGGCGCACCTGAAGCACCAGCGAGACCTGCTGTCATGTGCCGGCTAGTGCCGTATATAGAATAAAGGCTGACCCACTGACCTAGATTTTGATAAACGAAAATTGATGTGCAATAAAAAAGTATAAAAAAGTTTCTTAAGATCTTTATTACAAAAAATTAAAATTGTAAAAATCAGAAACAAATTTGATAAATAACATAATTATTTTTTCATTATAAAATCAGCTCAATAAATTGCACTAGTCTCTATAGAGTAGAGAAGAATACAAATGTAACAGTTCTTAAAGGGGTTGTCTGACTACCAGCTTTCATAGGCATCTTGAGTTTTCTCTCTCACAGCTTCAAATACAGGGGCTTGTCTCTCCTCCCAGTAGATGGGTCTCTCCTCCCAGTAGGCATGTCTCTCCTTCCAGTAGGCAAGTCTTCCCTCACTGAAGACTGGTAACATCATCATTCTGTGTGAGCAGTGGAAGGGAGAAGGTGTCACAGCTCTGCAGATCTCCTGCAATGGTCAGTTCTCATGCCCGGAGAGCTGTCACCTCCCTCCACAAGCTTCTTGTAACCAGAACACCTGCATTGCTGTAAACAGTTATACATACAGCCTGAACCGCTGAAACAAATGTGAGAAATGCACTCTGCTCCCCCCTCTGTTATCAGGCAGGAGATAGAGAGGAATGTATAAGACTGTTTTATATGGGTGTGTTATATCTGACAGCTAAAGATTAATTGCCCACATCCTTCATATAGAACTGTCACTACGAGAGGAGCAGAGAGGGGATCAGGCAGCCATTATTACACAGCTCAAAGAGAGTGAAAGACAATGAGTACACAGCCAGCACAGAAAACCACTTTCAGTTTCATTTTTACACAGCTCAGAGGGATGAGTGCAGGCAACCAATCACAGCACAGGGGGCATGTTCCTGCACAGGGGGTGTATCCCAACCTGGTTTGAACTAAATATCAGGCAGCCAATCACAGAAAAGGGAGCGTGGTCCAGCCTCAGGCTGCTGATTTAGCTCTAGACACTCACAGATTAGCTCATATTTGCTATACTAAATGATTTAGGTAATGCAAACCAATTGCAAAAGTGCTTATTTTTTCTGTCCCCATCATTAGAGATATGATCTTTGTAGCGAGACAACCCCTTTATGGATTTACAGTAATAGCTACTTATCTCTTGCAACATTCTAACCACAAGATTGAAATTAAAACAGGGAAAGCTTTGTGACGTAGTAGAAAGAGAAACATTGAAAAGTATGATTGACATTTATGAGCTTCTGTTCTTCTTTATAGAGATTAAAGCAGCTCAATCAGTTAAATTTATTCTGTTAATACAATTTCGTTCAGATTGTTATATTTTTCATTTTTTCTAATTAAAGTCTTACAAAATCCTTTTTTTCCTACTCTTATATTGTATGTTCATTTTCATTCATCCAAATGTAGTTCAGTGGGTCAGCCTTTATTCTACATGCGGCAATAACCAATGACAGGTTTCGCTGGGACTTGAAGTGCATCAAGCAAGATTACTACCATAGTTTCCATTTATTGACATGCTATTGTAACACCTTTTACTTTATTTCTAGCCTGCTGTAATGTGTTTGTAATCACTGATAATCCTACAATAACGCTGTAAACACCAATTGAGAACGAATATTTAATATTAATTTTAAATTATATAATTTTATATTAGTTTTATATTTTGTAATGTTATAATTTTGGTATATCACATAATTTTACATATATTTTTATTATATTATTTTATATTAATTTCAGATTTTGTTTAAATTGTATAAAGTTTAGAATTATCATGTTAGTTTTTATTACTTTAGTGGTATTATTATGAAAATAATTGATATTTTTTGCCCTAATGACAATAACAGTTCATCTAGGACAACTTATCCCTCAACCACACCACTTTCAATTTGGTCTGGCTTGTAACAACAGTTTTACCCCACATTTTGGACAGATAGATTCATAAATATGTCTAATTGTACGAATCTGGCCTGACGCCCCCATTGAATTGCTACATTCAAAATTGTAGGGTCTGTAGCACAATGCGCCAGATTTTGGCGTACAACTCTTCATATATCTATAGAACAGGACTATGCCAATTTTTTGGGGCTCAAAGCATGCCAGAAAACTGACTAAGCCCCATTTTTACATGTCAACCTTAACTTCCATGACACAGAAGTCATGAAGAGGTTCAGGAGAAACAGAGACACATAAATTCCTTCTTGGATTGTTTTAATTTCCAGTATATTTAATTGGGATCTAATAAAGAAAAATATTTATTTCAACAGACAAGTGCTGGATAATATTTTGATTATATCACTTGACCAGTATGGTTCATTCCTTGCACCATTGCACATCCATGAATGATTTAAAGGGATATGAGGGGACATGTATGAAAACTGTCTAGGTCTGAGACTTTCTTTGTTGCCCATAGTAACAACCACAATAGTACAAATCCTAGGACTGAATAAAACATAACTTTTAATAGTACATCAATAAAACATATCAATAATTGCCTAACCTAGAAAGACCCTAAGCTATTCCCTATAATGTTAAACAATACGTACAAAAAAATGGGGAAAGCCGCCCTGATAAGAGCACTCAGACCAGGAACCCAATTATAAGATCATAAGAATACCCTACACGTAATGCCTAAACAAATACCTTAGTGAAAAATACAAAACACCACAAAACCATATACAAAAAAAGAATGAGAGCTATAAAGACAATGGATAAAAGATAAACAAATAATAAAAGAAAATTAGAAAACATTTGCTACATAGAAAAAAAACCAACACGTTTCACCTCCCCAAAACAGTCAAGAGGCTCATCAGGGAACAAATGAGGGCAATAGGGAAAACAAAACATATAAAAAAAAAAAAAAAACACAAAATATGTAAGGACACATATATAAATATATAAAGGACTTACGTTCCTTGATAAACAGACCAACAGTCAATGATTGTTATAAGGTCCAGAATATGTCAGGAGAAATCCAATATCGATACATCCTATGGTTGGGACAGAAAAATCTCACACCACTACATCCTACAGTAAGGATAGCTAATAGATAGTAGGGTTGTGTCACGGACAGCGGTAGTGGATCATCTGGACCACCGCAAGCGATGGTAATAGCCACACCAGGTAGCGGAGTCTAAGTAAAACCCGGTTTTCACCAGAGCCTGCCGCAAAACCGGATGGACATGCTGTGGCAGGAATCTACCAGGTTGCTTCCACTGGCGTGACTTGCTTGTGGTGGCAGCCAAGGGTGAGCATGGTACAGAATCGTTAGGCTGAGTTGTAGTCGGGGCCAGGTGGTAAGGTCAGGACAGGCGGCAGAGGTTTGTGGTCGAAGGACAGAAGCAAGACGGTACGGTACACAGAAATCACGGACAAGGCAAGGAACGCTTTCTCAATAGGCTTGGTCAGGCACTAAAGATCCGGCACTGGCCACAGGAAGAGGCCAGACTTAAATAGGGGCAGTGACCAGCAAGGAAATTTACTGGTGCGCTGGCCCTTTAAACTGTAACAGTGGTGGCGTGCGCACCCTAGGAGGCGGGGACGCGCGCGGGGAAGCAGAGGCACAGACAGGAGCACGGCTAGGTAAGTGCAGGGAGAGCCGAGCACCAGGGGGGAAGCGCCCATGGTCCGGCACGCGGGCCACGGCTTTGCCCGCCCGCGGGAAACAGATGCGCCCGCGACCGAGAGAGAGGGTCGTGGGGGCACCCGTGACAGGTTGAAGTAATATTGTTGTAGTTTTGGTGTCTTATCTTCTGTACAACCAGGCATAGTGTTACCGTATGGGGTGGCCCTTACCCATATAAATATTTCTTTGGGCATATGTGGTTTAAAATTAAAGCCCATAGTAACAAATCAGAGCGTCCCTTTCATTTTTCCAGAGCACTATATGTAATGTAAGGGGAGCTATGATTGGTTGCTATGGGCAACAAAGAAAGTCTTAGACCTAGACAATTTTCATGGATTAGTGTTTTTTAAAGTCGCCTGCTTGAGGCCAGCTCATAGTTCACTATGAGTCTGCCTCACTGAATAGGGAGATGGTCACGCTTGTACAGATCTCCCACATTCATGCTATGAGAGTTCCGAATATAGTCGAGCAAACTCGCTTGGCTATTGTGACAACTCAAATGCCTCCGGCCGCCATCTTGGGTCATTCCAGGGGATATTCCGCTCTTGGACCGCCGTCCTTTGGTAGTAACCTTTGGCATTGTCACACAGGCACTCGACAACCGGGTTCTTCAGTCTGGCCTCACCATCTTTATTTCTTTAGCACAGCACACGTTGTAGCAGAAAAAACAGGTAAACAAAAACCCTAGCCGTCTGCCACCTCACCTACACATGTAGCCTCCTCTCTCCGCAGCGTCTGGACCTAATGTCCAGTTCAGACATAGTCCGTTTCACCAGTCTCCATGGTTAGCATCCAGAGGTCAGCCACCTTCCAGGCCTCAGCCTCTGGTAAGACTCTCCTCAGCTCTCGCCGCTCACTTCCAGGAAGAGAACCACACCCACACCCCCTGTATACCTGAAGGCCCAACCCTTTAATAAAAACCGAGCCCTATCCAAATCCTGGCCTGGGGACCATGGGAGTAGCGCCCACCGACACATTGTATACTCCCAATAAGAGCCGACACAGGAACGTCTGAAAGCCCCGCTAATATTTAACCCACCAATGCCACCGACTTAGTGAGGCTGACAATACATGCGCTGCTCTTAATCCACCAAGGCCAGGTATCCTTGGTGGCATGTTGCATAGAGAATCGTATAACTCCACAAGTGCAGAAATAGGTAACTACCTGTAGTTACCCTGTCACACTATATTTGGAGATGCTAGAAAAGGGAACGAGAAGAACTGTGCAAGCGCAGTCCTCTCTCCACTCTCTGATGCTGGCATCATAGAAAATAACAAACTCACCTCCATAGGGGACTTTGCCAAGTGGATAAACCCCTGTAAATGACTTGATGCAGTGTGTGACTTTATTTCTAACATAGGACCAGTGTGCAGACATCATGCTGTTTTAGGTCCAGCATCTTGTGCTGATTTATTTCTTAATATGAAACTTTTAAAAACTAAGATATAGGCACCATCCAATCTAATCCACATTCAACCATTAAAAATAGCAGCGAATGTAAATTCAACCATTAAAAATAGCAGCCAATGTACAGCAATCATGTACTCAATGTACTCAAAATAGGACTCAATTTCTGAAAGTATCAAATCATCTTTATCAGAATACAAAAATATACATGGAATAATGTGAAAACCATATGTATAAATACACTAAATCTCCTCATCTACAAATAAGTACACAGTGCTGGGAACAGCAGGTCTACAACTGCTTGTTGCTGCCCTCACAAGGGGGGGCATAACTAAAAGGTTCATCTTTAACCCCTTAACGACCCGGCGATGAGTACGTCCCTGGGCCCAAGGGGCTTTGCAGGTGATCGCTCCACCTTCCCCCCCCACAGCCGCGGTGTTAGCGGCTAATCGCCGCTAACACCCGGCAGTAATCAGCGCCGCGGGTGGCTACCGCCCGCTGGCGCTGTTTTTAAACCCAACAGAACACACTGATCATTACGGTCATATCGGCATCAGGCGCAGCTATCAGCGCCGATCCGACGACTGTACACGTGGTGGGAGCCCTGTGAAGGCGTCCCGTCACTTACACTGGCCCGGTTTTCCCACTATCCGTCCGCAGACAGGAAGTGGGAAACCGCCATCTTATGTACACCCTAATGCATTGCCTATCAATGCATTAGGTTGTATTAACAATCGCGTCCCCAAAGTAGTCAAGCACCATAGGGTAATAATGTTACAGTAAAAAATAAATAAATAAAGTTTAAAGTACAAAAAAAAAAAGTATTAAAAGTTCAAATCACCCCCCCCCTTTTCCCCTTTTACAAATAAAATCAGTAAAGATAATAAAAAAGTTACACATAATTTGATATTGCACCCTACGCGTCCCGAAAAAAAAAAAAAAAAGCCATCAATAAAAAGATAACATCATTTATCCCGTACTCTGAACCCGTATAAGAAAAAAATTCCAAATGCCAAATCGCGTTTTTGGTCATTTTACTCACTCAAAAAAAATGAAATAAAAATGATCAAAAATCGCATTGCATTCCAAACTGCAAAGCAATTAAAAGTACAACTATCAGCCCGCAAAAAATGCCCCCACACGATGTCCGTAGGTGTAGTACAAAAAAGTTATGGTCGCACAAAATGGCGCCTTGGCGCAAATTCAAAAATAAGAAAGATTTGGAATTTTTTTTACGGTACCAAAACATAAACGAAACCTACATGTTTGGTATTGCCGGATGCGAATCAACCTGTAGAAATACAGATAACACATTAAATTTACCGAGAGTGAACGCCGTAAAAGAAAATCCCTGAAACATGGCAAAAATACATTTTTTCACAATTAGTCCCACTTGGATTTTTTTGGCGGTTCCCCATTATATCTAAAGTATAGAGAATAACACCATTAGAAAGTACAATCTTGTCCCCAAAATAAAAGCCCTCATGATCTATGTAGGTGGAAAATAAAAAAGTATGCTGTCAGAGAGGCAGGAGGAAAACGAACCTGTCACCCAAAAAACGCCGGACCTTAAGGGTGTAAAAGACCTTGCGATATTTTTGGTTGATACATGTGTTTTTTCATCCTCGCCTACCCAGAGCCATAATTTTTATTTTTTCCACCTACATAGACACATGAGGCTTTTATTTTGCGGACAAGATGTACTTTTCTAATGTTGACAATCACTGTACCATAGAATATACTGGGAAACTGCAAAAAAATTCCAAGTGGGACAAAATGTGAAAAAAACTTGCCTGCAGGTTGATACAATTTCGGAAACACCAAGCATTTAGGATTTTGTTATGTTTTGGTACCGCAAAAATATTTCAATTCCGATAACTGAAATTTGCACCACGGCACCATTTTCTGCAACCAATAACTTTTTTTGTTGTAACACCTATGGAATTGACTGAGGTGGCATTTTTTTGTGGGCTGAAGGTTACTTTGAATTATTACTGGTTTGGAATACATGCAACCTTTTTGATCAATTTCTTTCCAATTTTTAGAGGATGTAAAATAACCAAAAAAAACACAGTTTTGGTGTTTGGAATTTCCTCTTCTATGGTGTTCAGTGTACGGGATAAATTCTATTATATTTTAATATATCGGACTTTTTCGGATGCGGCAATATCAAATATGTGTAACTTTTTAAGTATTTTTTATTGTAGAATGGCAAAGGGAAGGTGATTTGAACATCCCGAGCTTGTACCACTGAGTGTTAGCTGCAATTAGGTGGTCGTTAAGGGTTAAAAAAAAAAAAAAAAACAGAAAAAAAAAAAAAAAAAAAAAAATAAAACACAAAAACACAAAAAAAACAAAAAAACAAAAAAATACAGGAAAAATAAAATAGAAACAAAAAAAAAACTAAAATAAAAAAAAAAAAACACAAAAAAAACCCTAGTAAACAAAACAAAAAACAAAACAAAAAAAAAAAACAACCAAACAAAAACAACAACAAAAACCGAATCAAACAAAAACCAACAATATAAAAATAAAAAATATAAAACAAAAATAACCTAAACAAAAAAAAACAATCAATAACACAAAAAAAACAAAAAAACAGAAAAACTAAAAAAAAAAAAATAAAAAAAAAAAACAAAAAAAAAACAAAAAACAAAAAAAACACAAAAACAATACCCAACACCCCCACACCAACCCCCCCCCACCCACCCCCCCCCACCAAACCCCCCCACCCCCACCCCAACCCCCCACCCCCCCACCCCCACCCCCCTCCCAGCCCCCCCCCCACCCCGACCCCCCAAACCCCCCCCCCCCCCCCCCCCCCCCACCCCCCCCCCCCCCCCCACCTCCCACCTCCCCCCACCCCCCCCCCCGCCAACCCCCCCCCCCCCACCCACCCCAAACCACCACCACCCACCCCCACCCCCCCCCCCCCCCTCCCCCGCCCCCCCCCCGCCTCCCCCCACTCCCCCACCCCCCAAAATAAAATTAAAACAACCCCCCCACCCACACCCACACCCCCTCCCACACCCCGCCCCCCGCCCCCCACCCCCCCACTACCTCCCCCCCCCCCCCCCCCCCCCCCCCACCCCACCCCTCCACCACCCCCCCCAACCCCCCCTACACCCCCCCCCCCCCAAACCCACCAACCTCCACCCCCCCCCAGCCACCCTCCCCCCCCTCCCCCCCAACTAAAACCCCCCTCCCCTAACTCGCCACACCCCGCCCCCCCCCCCGCACCCCCCCCCCCCCCCACCCCCCCCCCTCCCCGCCCCCCCCCCCCCCCCCCCCCTCCCGCACCCCCCCACCTCCCCCCCCCCCCCACCCCCCTCACCACCCCCCCCACCACCCCCCCCCCCCCCCCCCCCCCACCACCCCCCCCCCCACACCCCCCCAAACCACCCCCCCCCCACACACATCACCGATCAAGATTTGGGTAAAATCATAAAAACCACCCCAAGCAGAAAAAAACCCCCAACCCTGCCTCTACCGCCACCCCCATCAGTCCATTGTAGATGGATGTAACAAAAGCAGAGAATAGCATATTCACTCCTTTATAACTAATTGATGGAACAGAGATATACAGTTTTGGAGATAAATCATTCAACAAAAGCTACAGTATCTAAAAGGTTGAGTACATACGCTATAATCAAAGTAAATCAATCTAATCTAGCCATAGATAAAGACCACTCTGTTCAACCATGGGGACGTCACTTCCTGCTCTATGTCTAATCAGGAAGGAAGAGCAGGTTGGTAACCAAAGAAACCTGTGTGTACTCAGAGCAAATACAATCTGTCATCTCCTGACCAGGATAATATAAAAATTTTTTTTACTGTTCTCTACAGACTGCAAGGCTAAATCTTTGCAGAGAGACAACTTTATTATATCTAAATCCAAGAAACCCTCAAGCTTATTAGCAATCAAACAAAATGAAAATTGCAGTTCAAGTCGTAAATTCACAGGTGCCTGTAATTATACAGTTATTTGCTCTTTTCTGGTCCTCCACGCACCACATCACCACTAGACCCACTAAAACTGACATCTTCTGCATGAACAAGACAAGAAATTATTTTTTTGTTTAATCATCAAAGAGACTCATACAACCCTGTTGTCATGGAAGCCTGGGGCTTAATAAAGGCCTCTATGACTTCCATGTTAGTACTCCTATTATACCCTGCCATAGTATAAAATAGGAGAACCATTTTCTCACACTGTTCTGAAATATATTGCTATTGCAGAACAGTATACTGGCAATCGTCCCCTTTAGTGATCAAGTACCTTGAGGGGACAAAAAGTGAAAGTTAAAATAAAAATATTTTAAATAAAAAAAACTATTTTTCCATTTTACAAATAAAATTGTAACAAAAAAATAAAAGCATTAACCCTTTACCACTGCACCCAGTTTTGACCTCCCTGACAAAGCCCAATTTTTTTTTAGATCTGAATGTTCAATTTATGTGGAATAAGTTTATGATACATTTAACCTATCATAGTGATTCAGAATGTTTCTCCAAGACATATGGCCACATGTAATGAATCCCACCCCGCCAGGTCGGGGCGCACCTTTCCACCAGTTTCCGGCGGAATCTGCCCTGATTTAATTCGGGGCCGGGGCGCGCTCATACAAACTATGTAAATTCCGCCGCGCCTCGCCATTTATTTTAGCGCCATGCCGACCGAGGCGCATGCGGGGCTTTCGCCTATGATTCGCGCTGGCTGTAGTGCGGTCATACATGCGGGGAAAAGTCCGCCGCGCCTGCCCAGTTGATAGCGCATGCGGGACTGAGGCCGCAGTGCGGCCTGCCCTAAGATTCGCCGCTGGATGTAGCGCACTCAACATACGGGGAAAAAGTCCTGTGCCACGCTAGGAGTTGGGGGCACAGTGCGGACATGGCCGCAAGTGCGGGACTTTATGCGCCGTGCGGGCTGCGCTGAAAAACATTCCGATACGAGACAGGCCGAACATGAGAATCATCACCACAATGATGGTGGTCGCGGATTATGGAATCAAAAATCGCCTTATAAGGCGTTTCTAACATTCTCAGAAAAGAGCTGAAGCACCTAAAAAAATAAAAATACATAAAACAAAATCACTTTTTTCCAATAACCTAATTCAAGAATTAGGATATTGAATTGCTGGGAAATACAATAAATTCAAATTCTTAAAGCTATTCTGATTGTCGGTAAAAACGGCCAATCATGAATAGAGCGACAGTGAACCATAAAACCTAATGGGGAAGTTAGACCAATCAGATCCACGGCGGGATAGTTCAAAAATACAGTAAAAATGCTGAAAAGAGCTGGATTGGTTTACTGCTCCGGGACTTGGCTAGCTCCCAATCAGATAGTAAAGCGACAGAGAACCTTTATATCTTGAAAGTTGGACCAATCCACAAATCAAAGGCGGGACAGTTCAAAATACAGAAAAAGACAGAAAAGAGGCTGATTGGCTGAGCTACGTGGCTTGGATATCCAGCCAATCAGAGCGCGACTACTTCGCACCCATTATAGCTATTGAGAGATGGGCCTTTCCCCTGACATCTCGGCTCTCAGGCGCCGTGCGGCAATGAAGTATTAATAAAAAAAAATCATTTTTAGTAAGTGTATAACAAAAATCAAATAAAGAGCAAACCCTTCTTTACAAATAAAGCAGTAAAAACCCAACAACCGCGTTTGTATCGCCGAGACCGCGCTACAGGGGAATTGCAATAGAGAGAATCGCCGGGAAGATACATTAATTCAAATATTAAGCTATTCTCATTGGTCGTCATAAACCAGGCCAATCAAATAGCGAGCGACAATGCCACTTAAACCAATGGAGAAGGAATTGACCAATCAGAATAGGAGCGACATGTCCCCATTAACACCTATGGAGAAGAATTGACTAATTCAGAAAGGAGCGACAATGTCCCATTATATCCTATGAGAAAATTGACCAATCATATTCAAGGCGGACAGTTCAACATACAGTAAAAATGCAGAAACGACTGGATTGGTTGAAGCGCGGGGCTCGTCCACTAAGCCAATCAGAGCGGCGAGCTACATTCTCAATAGAGTTTCTATGGGAAAAGAAGATTCTGAGTGCGCTCAGTGATTGGCTAAGTTAAAAGAGCCCGTGATATGGACTCAATGGGAGAGCGAGCGACGCTCCTATGGTTTTTCTAATGCAATCTGAAATAAAACTGTGACACGGAAACCCCCGGCCTAAATCAATTATAACACTACAGAAGTTGTCCGTATGTGTGAATAAAACGAATTTGATACTAAGGTGTAACGAAAAAAAATATTAAATCAATAAAAATCATGTTTTATTTCTTTTTTTCTGTTAGCCAAGGAATCAAAGTATGGGGCACCCAAAATAAAGAAATAAACATGATTTTATTGATTTAATATTTTTTTCGTTACCCCCATATTATCATCCGTTTTATACACACATCGGGACAACTTCTGTAGTTTAAAATTTGAATTTCGGCCGTGTAACAGTTTTAATGGGACATGTACTGCGTGGGATCCTATTCGATTGGCTGTTTATGCCGACCAAATGAGAATAGCTTAACCAATTTGAATTACTGTATTTCCCCCCCTCAATTCTCCTCATTGCAATTCCTATTACGCCGTCTCGGCGACAAACGCCGTTGTTCGGGTTTTTAACTGATTTTATTCTAAAGAAGGTTCTGCCTCATTATCTGATAAAGTTTTACCACTGTAAAGGGTTTTCGCCGCGGTCTCGGTACACGGACCGCAGTCGCACCCGTGTCCCCCTCCGCAGGTCCCTCCGCGGGGGACGGGTGCCCGCCGCGGTTCCCGACTGCCGCCCGCAGGCTGCATCCTTCCGTCTCCTCACCTGACCGCGCTCCACCGTTCGCTCCGCGTCCCCTGCATCCGAGTGCGCAATGCCGCGCCCCTAGCGCCACGCTTGCGCATCGTTCATGTAATTTTAAAAAGGGACAGTGCGCCGTATGGCTAATACCGCGCTGTCCACTATTTAATTTAGTCCAACGTCCACTTCCCCCCGCTGATCTTTGTGCCCCGTGCCTTTGAGAAAGCGTTCTGTAGTCTATTAGCCTTGCCTGTGTACCAGACCTTTCTACGTTTCTCGACTCTGAACCTCCTGCCCCTGCTGCCCCTAAACCTTACTCGCCTGTCCTCGACCTCGAACCATTGCGCCTGCCCTGACCATACTGCCTCCGCACACACTACGATTCTTGGATTACGTTTTTTTTGTACCCTCGCTGCACCTCGCTGCCGACGCAGGCAAGTCACTCAGGGGGACGGACCTGGAGCCTCAAGCCGCAGCAAGTCCCATCCCGCTTTGCGGCGGCTCTGTTGAAACACCCGGAGGCTACATAATCCTTTCCTGGCGTGGCTTAGCTATCATCGCTGCGGTGGTCGACCTTGATCCACTACCAATTCCGCAACAGAAATATCCAGCCCATGGATCCGCCAAGGGGTGTCAGCCTAGCCCAGCACTCAGATAATAGACGGTTAATGCCCAGCAACGCAACAAATCTCACAACAAGGTCAGCAGTTGGGCCAACAGCTCTCGCCATGATGCTTCAGCTCTTAGCATCCCCTCAGCCGCCATCCGTCGTGGGCTCCATCCTACAAATCTGCAGTTCCTTTGCCACCGTGGGACCCAAGCATTCGCACCCTCTACCTCCATCCTTTGCCGGACCCTCCCCCAGCTCTGCCGGGTTCATTACGCATTCTCTATCCACACGTGGAGCTGATGGCGGACCCAGTTTCCTCGGAGAGGGTCAAAATTGGCCTACGTGGTGAGCCTACTTTCCGGAGGTCCTACTTGGGCAAACCCCCCTCTGGACAGACTACCCTAATGAACTCTGCGGACCTACAGATCATCCACCAGGAATTCCGCACCGTTTTTGAGGAGCCGGCGCGTGCTTTCCTCTGCTGAGTCCGCCCTCATTGGCCTTTCGTCAGGCGAGTCCTCCTTGGTGAGACCTATGCGTTCAATTCCGTATCCTGGCTTCATAGCTGTCGTGGAACGATGCTGCCCTCAGCGCCACCTTCAAAAAAGGGTCCTGTCCTGCAGGTTAAAAGACGCTTTGCAGCAAGAGACCTTCCCGTCCTCCCTGAACGAACTAATTCTTCCTGCCACTCGCATCGATACAGTTCCACTGAAAGGCAGGAGGATCTTCCCAAGAAAGATAGGCTGCTCATCCTCAGCGTCCCGGAAATGCTCTCACCTAGGTGCCGTGGGAGAGGCCAGCGTCTCTAAGGTGCAGCTCTTCCACTCCACGTTTGATGATGCCAGTGAGGTGATGACTGACGGCTCCGGTTTCTTCGTTCGGAGTTCTGCCTTCCTGGACTCGGGTCTGCCGGGAACTTTAATCCATGCCTCATTGTGTACCCGTAACAACCGCGTTCCTGTAGTCCGCCTGGAAAAACCTTTGCTATGTTCCCTCCGTACTCAGTGGGGACTCCTCACTGATCCCTTCCAGTAATATAACCGTGCCAGTTAACTCTCCGGGTGGGCCTCTAAATCTAACATAAGGAGAAGATCAGGTTCCACGTCCTGTCCCCGTGCTTTCCTCGGCGATCTCTTGGGGCTTCCGGGCTGCAACGTCACGCCCTACTCAGGATTGGAAGACAGTGAGGTCCTGCGTTTGGGGACCAGAATTGCCAGAACTCTGCTTGAGGTACCACGCCCGTGCCCTACCAAACTTCTCCGCCCCGCTTGCCGAGCTCCTGCCAGGCTCTACCATCTTGAGTAACCAAGGAACTTTGGGACTATTCTTCCGAGAAGGAGGCCGAAACGCTGCCAACCACATCGCCTTACGACTGCCCCAATGTGACCTTCTTCAGAACCAGTTCCCCCGGGGAAGGGTCCCTACCCCGCTTCCTGTAACCCAGGAGACTCAGGCCCATGTCGGCCTACATACAAAGAACTTGCAGAAAAGAGTTTCCCGTAAAGTCCACATCCCCAGCCGATCCGGGTTTTTTCTTCGTACAGAAGAAGGATGTTCCCCTCCGCCTTGTATGTTGACTAAACCGGGGACTCAATAAAATCACCGTAAAAAACCGCTATCCTCTCCACGCTGATCGCATAACTTTTTGACCTCCACAAGGGCAAAAGTGTTTTCCAAATTGGACCCTGCGGTGCCAACAACCTCATCAAATTCGGGAGGGGGGACGAGAGAAGACGCGTTTTAAATACCCTAGATGTACATTTGAATATCTCCGTAATTGCCCTTTGGCTCTGCAACGCATCCCTCATGTTGCAAGAATTATGTGAACGATGTCTTCCGGGATCTCCTGTACACCGTGTGTAGTGTAACTTGGATGACATCCTAATTTTCACCGCCCGATCATTCAGAACGCACCGAACCCAGTGCGCCAGGTTCTGCGACGTCTAGCAGCAATCGTCATACTACAAGCTGGGGAAATGTTCATCTTCCAACAACCAGCCCTACCCTTCCTCGGTATATCGACTCATTCCAAGGTCCTGAAGATGACCCAGCTAATCTCTCTGCGGTAACTGCAATGTGCCTCGTCCTGTCGGTCTCGGGCCATCCAGCCGCTTCCTGCTTCGCGAATTATTACTCACGCCAATTTATTCCCCACTTTCTCCACCGTTGGTGGCTCCTATCGTGCCCTCACCTAGGAATAACGCGAACCCAGATGCTGGTCGCCCTGAGGCCTGAGAAGGCGTTTGTTGTCTGAAAAACTCCTTCTCCACTGCACCCTGTTCTGTCCGCCTAATCCGAAAGCCGTTTCTTGTAGTGGATGCTTTCTCTTGGGGCAGGGGCAGTCCCTCACACAGAAAGAGCCCCAAGGGCAAGATCTCAACATGTGGGTTCTTCTCTAAGACTTTTCCGCCGGCGGAGCGGAACTATGCATTGGGGACCTGGAACTCTTGGCCATTACAAGTTAGCCCTGGAGAGTGCGACATCTGCTGGAGGGGGCTCGCCATCCAATCGGACATTTTAACGGACCATAAGAATTTACTGTATCTACAGACCCCAGCGGTTTGAATACTCGCCAAGCCCGATTGTCTCTCTTTTTCTCACGCTTCGACTTTCACAAACATATCCGACAACTTCCACCTGCTGAGAAAAACATCAATGCTGACGCCCTCGTCCCCGTGCCTCGGACGTGGCCGGTGAAGAAACCCAGTGTCACAACACATTAATTTCTCCCGAATGGGGGTTGGAGTTCACGTGGCTCCCGCAATCTCCAACGTCCCTTCACTAGCAAGACCTTCGTGCCGCCCTCACTCAGGAGAAGGTGTTGGAATGGGGCCACATAGCTCTCTCTTGCGGTCATCCGAGCATCGGAAGTCCTACGCTTTATCTCACGGCACTACTGGTGGCCTACCCTGGCACAGGATGTCAAGGACATCACGCTCGCCTGTATCACACATGTGGCTCGTAACGAAGTTCCCACGCCATAGGCCGGCCGGTCCTCCTGCCATCTCCAGCCCGTGGCCTGAGATTCCTGACGGCACATAGCCATGGAATTCATCACTGATCTTCCGCCGTCCCTCTGGGAATTCGTGTCATCTGGGTGTTACCGACGCGGTTCTCAAAGATGTCCCACTTCGACCTCTCCCGGGCCTGCCTCTGCCTCCACATATAGCCAATCAGTCTTCCGACATGTTTTTCCGACTACAGGGTTACCTTCACCCACATTGTCTCCGACCGCCGGCGTCCAATTTGTTTCCCGATTTGGCTTGCACTATCCCGTCTGCAGTCAAACTGGACTTTTCGTCAGCATCACCACCCTCAATCCAATGGCGGGGGAGCGTGTGAACCAGATCTGGGGAATACCTATCGTCACTTTGTATCTACGTCAGGACAACTGGGCCGAGCTACTTCCCTTGGCGAATTCACGAACAACCTCGCGTTCGGAGGCAGCCGGCGTCTCTCCATTTCGTTGTAGTCTATGCCGCCGATCCGCACCCCCCCCTCCCCTGCCACAATATCGTAGGTGCCCGCAGTTCGAACGCCAAGTCCGGGATATCAAGGCCAACCCTGGCAGGAGACGCGACCGTTCCCCTACTTCGCCTCTGCCTAATGAAGACTCCGGCTGATAATAGGAGAAAGACCCGCCCCAACTATTCCTCCCAGTAGACAAAGTTTGGCTCTCCTCAATGTACGTGCGCCTGAGGGTTCCTAGTCCTCAAATTGGGCCCCTCGCTTCCTCGGACCTTCAAGGATCTTTCGCAGTTGAACCCGGTGACGTACAAGGCTCGCCTGCCCTCCATCTCTCCGGATCCAAAACGCATTCCATCGTCTCCCTCCTTAAGAATAACCGCTGGTCCAGAACCATTTTCTCTCTCAGGAATGTAACTCTTCCCCTTTAAGTCCAATTCCCCCTACAACTTTGAGGTAAAGGACAATCTTGAGATGAAGACTGGTCAGAGGAAGCGCTTCTTCCTCGTAAATGGAAAAGGGCTTCCGGCCCCGAGGAGAGTCACGGAGCAGAATGCAAACATCCTGAATCGTAACCTCCTCCTCAGTTTTCTGCTCCTAAAAACGAGGGGAGGTCAAAGTGGGGGGGTAATTGTAAACGGTTTTGCGCCGCGGTCCGGTCCACGACCGCGTCGCACCTGGTCCCCCCCAGGTCCCCGGCGGGACGTCCTGCCCGCGGGTCCCACTGCCCCCTAGGCTTGCATCCGTCCCGACCTTCCACACCTGACCTGGCCTCAACCGTTCGCTCCGCGTTCCCCTTATGGCCGGATGCGCATGCGCGCCCCTACGCGCGCAGCGAAAGAGGCGCTCCGTTCATGTAAATTTAAAGGGACAGTGCGCCGGTAATTGCTAATTACCGGCCTGTCTCTATTTAAATAGGTCCGAAACGTCACTCCCCCCGCTGAGATCTTTGTTGCCCCGTGCCTTTGAGAAAGCGTACCTGTATTCCATTACCCTTGCCGTTTCCCAGACCTTTGTTTACTTTTCCCGGGGTTTTCCCAAAACCCCCTGGCCCCCCGGCCTGCCCTTTAACCCGCCTGTCCCGCCCACGAACCATTCCCCCGCCTCCCCTGACCATACTCCCTTTGCCCACCACTACGTTTTGGGTTTAACGTTTTTTTGTACCTCCGTTTAAAAACCTCGGCTGCCGCCGCACCCAAAGCCCACGTCGGGGGGGAACACCCGGGTACCCCTCAAGCCGCAGCCAATCCCTTTCCCTTTTGCGGGGGGCTCTGGGTGAAAACCGGGGGGCCCCTTTTTAAAGATTCCGTTCCCGGCGGGGCTTAGCAAAATCATCGCCGCCTGATGGCCCCTGTTGATCCCACTACCAAGTCCTTTACAACCCCCCCCGCGGAAAAGTCAGACCGTTGAAAGCCCAACCCTGTACTGACGGGGGGAAAAGCATTTTGGCAGGGGTAGTGTCGTTCTTTGCGGCGACCTCCGGAAAATTTTCCCCAGTCCCGGGCCCCCTTGGGTAAAGGCTGGGTGCAAAAAGGGGGTTTTCCCCAGTAGTCCCCCGGGGGAATTCCCTTTTGGGCCTTTTCCTCCCCGGCAACAAACTCCCCCACCAGGTTTGAGGGTCTTGGGGTCTCAAGTTTTCAGGACGGTTTCTGTTTTTTCCCCCCCCCAAAGTATATTTATTTGGCCTGCCTTCCCTCCTTTCTCCCCCCGCTCTCTCGGGGTTCCCCGTCACGGGCGCGCCGAGGCCCAACGTCGTTTTCCCACTCCGCTTCCCGCGCCGGTACAGCTCCCAGGGCGTCCTTCGCCGGCAACGTTGTGCAGCTACGGCCCGTCCGTCTCCACCCCGCAGGCATTTCGCAGGAAACCCAGCCGGCAGCAGGGGTTCCCTGCCCCCCCTTTCCGGGGATCCCTCCCGGGCGGGAGTTTCCCCTTCCTCACCAGGGGGGGGGAACCCCCCGCGGGCCCCTCCTTCCCCCCGGGGAAAGCAAGTCTGGGTTTCACCGGGCCGGGATCCCTCTTTTCCGCCCCCTTTCCGCCCCCCTTTTCGCCCTACCGCTAAATCCAAATGGCGCCTCTGGTTCCTTCCCGGGGGGAAAAATTCTCTTGCTTTTTGCCCCCACCCCCGCGGTTTTTTGTTTTGCTTCTTCGCCGCTACCTTCCCCCCTCAGCCGGGCCCTTTCCCAAGGTCCGGGACCTCTCCCCCTCCCCCGCACCCCTCGGCCTTGTCCCCGGGAACGCTCCCTGTCCCTTCCCAGGCCCAGTTGGGTGGCGCGTAATACGGGCGGTTGGGGAGGGGCCCTTTATGACCTCACCCTGGCTCAGAAACCCCTCTATTTGCTCTGGGCCCTTCGGGGAAACCCAAGTTTTCCCTTGCTCCCTGCACTCACAGCTCTTTGGGATCCGGGATGTCACTCCAGTCTTTAAGGAGTCTGGAGGGCCCTGAGTTTAAGCCGACTTTGGGGGAAAAGCCCGGGACAGGAGCAGTTTTAAAAGGGGGTTTGCTTTTTCCCGGGGTTCAAACGCCCCGCCCCCAAAAAGCCCCCTTCCCAAAATTTTTTTAAAATTTTTTTCAACAAAAGTGGGCCCCCAAAAGGAAACCCCTTTTTTTAGCTCTAGGGTTTTTCCATTTTTTAAAAAAATCCAAAAATGCTGATCTTTGCACAAATTTCAGCTTTTTCCCTGACTCCATTAAAGTTCCTTGATTTTTTGAAGTTCCCCCCGAGGGGGGTTTTCCTTTCAGCTTCGGGAACAACAAAAATCGCATGGGCCCAAAAAAAGGTCGGGGTTGAAACAAGGAGAACGCCTGTAATTTTGAATGTTTTCCAAAAATTTCCCCTTGCATCCATAATTTTTTCTTTAACCCTTGCCCTGTCACCTCCTTTCACCCGGGCGGGTTTGGTTTTTTTTGCTGTAAGCCCAGATCTTTGATAATCCTTGAAGAAATTTGTAAAAGGGAAATTTTCCCACTCCATCTGAAATCTTCCTGATGGCCAAAACCCCACCTTAAATTTTTACAAAGAAAATTCATAGAATTATGTCGCCCTTGGGGTCGGGACTCAGGACTTTCCTAGGCTTCGGTTCACGCTGTTTGTCATCACAGCTGAAACGACCACTGCCAAAAATCCCCCTGGGTCTTTTGGACATTTCTTTTTTAAAAAGGGGAGAAATCATCCCCAAATAATTTTCTTTCAGTTTCTTGAAAGCTGCCAGCAGCCCAATTGCCATGTGGAAAAGTGTTTGAAAACATGACTCCCCAAGTCCACAGCTGACGGCAATGATGGAAACACTCGTGTGGGGCATCGAAATTGCCTCTCCTCTCCATCCTTGGAAAACTAGGAGAAAAATTATGGAAAAAAATGGGGAAACACCATGAAGAATAATCGAGTCTGCATGGTCTGCACAAAATACTAAAGTCCGGGTGGAAATGGAACATCCCTGGTATCTGTGCTCATTGATCTTTCTATATACAATGATCAGAAAGGCAGGGATCATAATAATAATCTGTACAGTACAGAGAAAGCGTTTACTCTGTTCTAGGCTATGGATGCACTGTGACCATAATATATGGTATATGCCATGGTATCTGCTAGCAATTATTCAGATGTATATGGCCAACAGACAGAAGGTTTATGGTGAGGTTTAGAAAATCCTTGTTTATACATCCAGTTGCAGAATGGGGGGGCGTACTGTATGGGCCGCAGTACGCCGTGTGTTTTGGAAGTATGCACTGTTCAGCATGTACTTCCAAGCACAGGGGGGCGGCTGGCCCCACTTACTTCCATTATCAGCGGTGCGTAAGCGCCGTGAAGAAGTGACCTGTCACTTCTCTCCTCCGTATCGTATTGTACGCCGGGGGAGACGGGGTGTAATTCATAGTTCTCTATGAGAGCTATGAATTACAGTAAATGCGGAACGAAATTAGGCCGTATTGAAGCACAAATACCCTGCTATGTCCATGCATTACTTGGTCAGCCCTTTAACTTAAAGGGGATGTATCGCTTCATCAGTTCGGCTGTTTTCTTGTAGCTTCATTTTCTCAGTTCCTAAAATCCAGAGGCGTTTCTTCCCCTCCCAGCTGGGTGTTTCTTAAATGATGGGTATGACTGCCCCCCCTTCACTGTTCGTGCTCGCTCCTGAGTCTGTGTGTTTGTTTTCTATCAGTGGTTGGGGATAGCACATCCCTGATCTCCCCCCCCCCTCTGTCTGAGTCCACATGTCACTGTGTCGTTCCTCTCTCTATGCAGTCTTATTTTGTAAGAGCTATAACACAGCCCTGCATTGTCTAGACAGTCTTCTATTAACTCAGAGCACTGATCTATTCTCCTCTAACAGCTGGAGGTTTGTTACAGTTGAATCCAGTCTTCTATGAACTCATCCAGAGCAGCACAGATCTGTCTCCCTTCTATGTTTACACGCAGGAGCATTAGGCACCGGGCACAATTCTGCTGTTTTCTGATTGTAGAAGCAGCTGCAGTGTTGCTGTGGAGCTGGTGACTGGATAGAGTGAAATTGCAGCCGGCCCCTTGTTCTGAGTGAGAGAGGCAAGAATGCATGCTCCCGTGAATACGACCGGGGGCCAGTCAGAATGTAAATTAGTAGAGCCGGCAGCCAATGAAATAACAGGAGGAGGAATCCGACCAGCACTGGGGAACTGTGTTTACACAAAACGAAGATAAGGGAGACAGTGAAAACAAGACAGCTTTGCATATGACATCCAATTGCAAAGTTGCTTGTTTTCACTGTCCCCTTATTCTGAAGACCATTTAATGTAATGATACAACCCCTTTAATGTGTAATGCTTCATCATGTTTGAGGTGGTGCTTGTACATGGCTACCAGATCTCCTTGCAGATTACATCTGATTGATGGTGGTACCAGCAGCTGGTTATATGGAGATCAGATTATCATTGGCGGGACTTTCTAACAAAAAAGGATGGTTCATGTCAGACAGACCCTGTATATTTGTCTCATGCCAACTTCACGCTCTTAACCCGAGGCCTGTTTTTTTTGTCACGTTTGTTTTTCCCTCCTCGCCTTCCCAGAGCCAACTTTTTTATCTTTTCTTTAATAGATATAGCAGGGTTTATTTTCGCGGCAAGATGTTTCTAATGGTGTTAATGCATCATACCATAGAAATACATTGAAGCTCGAAAAAATTCTAAGTGAGGCACAAATTGAGAAAATGTACTTGCATAATGTTTGCGGGCGTTTTGCTTTACGTGTTCAATATTCGGTTAAAAGTGATGTGTAATTTAGTTCTTCAGGTGATCGTCCGCACAACAACAGTACGGTTCGTTTGTTTTGTACCAGGAGAATAAATACCAAACGTTTTCAATTTTTGAAATTTGCACGGTCCTGTTTCTAAAAGTTTTTTTTATCAGCACTAGTTAGAAAACAAGGGGCATTCATTGATCCTGAGGTTGGGAAGGAGGAAGAATGACAAAGCACAGCAAAGGATCCTGGGGCTTGTAGTTGTACAGGGCACAGGAAAACTGCCTTAAAGGGGTTGTCTCATATTACTGTTTCCTTGGGGCAGCAGCAGCTTTCATTCATGCATCCTGTGAAGCTATGGGTAATTAGCATATGAGCTCAGTGAATTCAGACTACTGCTAATTAGTCTAGATTAGATAAACAATCTCCTGCTCCCAGGTCCAGAGAATCTTCAGAGCTAAAGTAAATAGTAGTAATTAGTGTCTTTTGTCTGAAAGATCAGATAACATACAAGCTCTCAGGCTGCTGCAGTTCTGTGCCCCGACCTGTGTGATGACATTACTCCCTGATATCAGATAAGACAAACAGTAGGGGAGAACAAGCAAACAGGTCGGTAACTAGAGAAACCTGAAAGCCCTCAGAAGGTGATAAAATCATTTGTAGCTCCTCAACAGAAAAAAATGAACAAGGCAATATATTTGGAATACATTTTCATTTAGTGTTTCCTACATGTTGAAAGCTAATCTTTGTAGTGAGACAACCCCTTTAAAACAGGAAATGCTTGTGCTTGTCAGCACAGAAGGGAGATGACATGTGATGAATAAAGACTCAGGAAAGGCTTAATTTTTTTTTTTTCGCCAGACAACCCCTTTCATTATATAAACACTTGAAGCATTGTGCCCTGAAGATAGCTTGAGTAAATATATCCATTTATTTATTAGATACCATTTAGAATTAGGAAATATGTGATCAGAGAATCCTAGACCTTCTTGTTACTGTTGGGAAGCCTTTGAGTCTTCTGAGAGTGCTCACCGTGTATGAACCATTAGGTTGGTACCTTCAGGGTCCTTGTAGGTTGTACCATGTTGTCCCTTACTTTGCAGGTATTTTGGTACCAAATGGATGCTGTTCCTGTCCTCTGGAATCTACGCTCTGTTTGTCTCCACCAACTACTGGGAAAGATATTACACGCTGGTGCCTTCTGCTACCGTCATTGGAGCCATGATTGTCCCCTTCTGGGCATCGATAGGCAATTACATAACCAGGTAAGACTTGGATCATTTACATGTTATCCGGCATACATCCCAGTAGACAAACCTGTGAGGACTGTGCCGTTTCAGGATGGCTCAAAGGTACTATGAGTTTGCAAACTACAAAGAGGAGAACATGCGAGAACAGCGCAAGCTTCCGCGGGGAGCCAGCCAAAAGTACATCGTCATATTCCAGTGCGTTTTCTTCTCCATCTTCCATGTAAGTGGCCGCCATGGCAGCTTTCTTCATACTTCTCTGACTTTGCTATAGTTCATCTCCTCCTCTTCTCTTCGCAGTTGTGCTTTATCTTATCCCAGTTCCCAGTTTTCTTCTTCCTCAACAATTTCTTATATGGCTATAACCACACATTATGGGATGTCAAGCAGTGCGGTAAGTGAGCAGACACCCTTCAAAGGTTTCCTGTCCTGGAGAAGGTGCCAGCTGCAACCTGTCCAATGCTCTCTTTGCAGGTGCGTCCATCCCACATGGACTTCTTCCAGGGTTTAATGCGACTGTCCTCCATTCTCTGCCGTCTAGTGTGAATCTTATTTATATGGAAAGCGCGCTCATGCTCGTAGCCCTATTGTCTATGCTACTGGTAAGAGGGGAATCTACGCTTTAATTGGCAAAATTGTAAATTTGGTGTTTGATGCTTCTACTTGAAGGGGTGTACTCACCATGCTGTTTCACAGAGCCTGCTATTCACAGCCAGATTCAGGCTCCTACTTCCAGTTCAGGCTGTGGGTAGTTCTATAGCTTAAGGCTCACACTTCCTGTTCAGATTGTGGGCAGTTCTACATCTTCAGGCTCCAACTTCCTGTTAAAGCTGTGGGAGATTCTACAGCTTCAGGCTCCCACTTCCTGTTAAGGCTGTGGGAGTTTCTCCAGCTTCAGGCTCCAACTTCCTGGTCAGGCTGCAGGTGGTTCTGCAGCTTCAGGCTCCCACTTCCTGGTCAGGCTGCAGGTGGTTCTACAGCAGTGGCTTTAATAATTCGTCTTCTATCCCTAGGACCCTTTAAATAAAAGGAAAATTGATGAGGGGAAGGGGTTTAAAAACAGTAGGGCAGAAGGTAAAAGGGCCCCAAAAGGGGTTAAAATTTTATAGAAAGAAAAAAAAAAAAAAAAAAAAAAAGTTTTTTTGTGCGGGATGAAAAGACACAGCAGGGGGTTACATTGTCACCCTGGCCAAGGGCTGCGGGACGGGAAAAGGGCATTTGGGGGAACCCTTTAAAGAAGCTTGCAAACATGCCGGAGATAAAAATTTTGCTCTAACTCTGGAAAGGAAGCAAAATAAAAACCCAGCAATGTTTTTTGGGAAGGGCCCCTTTATTTATCTTTGGGCCTTTACTTTTTTTAAATTAAATTTAAAAGCAAGGGAAAATACCTCTTTAATCTCTTAGATCCTGATCCTCTGTGGTTCTGCTTATCGGCCGACAGAAGAGATCGACCTCCGTATATCGGCGGGGGGAAAACATTTTTCCATTTTCCCCTTAAAGGGCATGCTAGGGGACTATCGCCGCGCTGCCTGGCCCCTTATTTCCCTTCTACACTGGTTTTTGAGGTTTTTTTTGCTTCCCAAGGGGTTTTGCCTTGGGGGGTGATTTCGCCGTTCCCGATGATTATTTCCACTCTTTAAGGGCTAGGGGGCCCCTGTATAAAAAAACTGTTTAGGGAAAAGACTGTTTTTTTGGGCCCGTAGAAACCCAAATTGGGGCCCCTAGAAAACCAATCAAAGCTAAAAGAAAATCAACAGGGGCTCATTTTTTCCATTTCCTGTAGTGTCTGGAAACAAAAAAGTTTGGAACTCTGTTTGGGTTTTGGCTATGGGGTCTGACGGGTTTTGCTATGGGGTCCTAAAGGGTTTGCTATGGGGTTGACGGGTTTGCAAATGACCCCTGTTTGGTTGTATGAACTCTGATTTTTTGTATGGGCAAAAAAGACAGTCTTACTGATAGACTTTTAATATATATAAAAGGGCCCCCAATTTTTCCAAATGGATCCAAAAAATGCGGGATTAGGGACTAAAAGGGCTATTATCCCCAGGGTTTTTTTTAAAGTTTTCAGAAAGTAGCCGTTACCAGCGGTCCCCAACCTTTTTTTTTTCCCGGGCCCGGTTTATGCACGCCCAAATTTTTCAGGGCCCCCAGTGGGGGGGGGGTTTTAAAATTTGGGGGCCCGTGGTTATTAGGGGCAGGGTTTTGGATGGGGGTTGGATGTTTAGAAAATCACCCCCACAAAAAAAAAACCAATAAAGTGTATACTGTGTCATTTGGGGGTTTGTATGGGGAAACCAGTTTTTTTTAAAAATGGAGACTGATTTTTGCTCTGGGGGTTCATATTATTTTTAATAAGGTGACCCAAGAGTGATAATCAGTCTGCAGTAATATTGACAGCTTGGGGGGGCAGTTTTATAAATAGAAATCAGCTCTGTATTTTTGGGAGATATATGCCCCCTGTAAAAATTTTAAATAAATTTTGCCCCCCAGTAGTGTTTGTGTTACATAGCTGCCCCCAGTAGTGTTTGTGTTTCATAGCTGCCCCCCTGTAGTGATATTGTTACATAGCTGCCCCCAGTAGGATAGTGTTCGTAGCTGCCCCTGTAGTGATAATAAAAACATAGTCCCCCCAGTAGTGATAGTGTACATGGGGCCCGGGTTAGTGTTTAAGGGTTACAAAACTGCCCCAGTATTTGTTAATGAAACATAGCTCCCCATTTGTGATAGGACACTTTGCTGCCCCAGTAGTGATGTGAACATAGCTCCCCCCTGTAGGGGATAATGAAACATAGCTGCCCAGTATTGGAGTGATACTTTGTTTGCCCCTGTAGTGTTAGTGACACAAGTCCCCCCCAGTAGTGTTACATGGCGCCCAGTAGTGTTGTGATACGTAGCTCCCCCCAGTAGGGGATAAGGGAAACATGCTGCCCCATTTGTGTTTTTGTGATAGTAGCTGCCCTGTAGTGATAAGGGAACCTTGCCCCCCCATTTTGTGATACTTTAGCTCCCCCCGTATTGTTAATGATACTTGCTGCCCCAGAAATGATCATAGATAGCTCCCCCCAGTAGGGGTTTTAATAAAAAACATAGCTCCCTCAGTAGTGATAATTATCATAGCTGCCCAGGTGATAGTGATACATAGTCCCCCAGTAGTGTTACATAGTTTCCCCCCAGTAGGTTAGTGATACATAGCTGCCCCCGTAGGAGAGTGATACATAGTCCCCCCGGGAGTGATAGTGATAAAAAAGCTGCCCCAGTATTTTTTTTAATTAAACATAGCTGCCCCCAGTTTTGATTTTGATACATAGCTGCCCCAGTAGTGATAGTGATAACATAGTTTGCCCCATTTATGATATGATACATATTTGCCCCAGTAGTGGTGATACATATTTGCCCCCAGTAGTGATAGTGATAGATAGCTGCCCCCAGTAGTGTTTGTGCTACTAGCTCCCCCGTAGTGATAAGGGACACATAGTGCCCCAGTAGTGATAGTGATACTTGTTTCCCCTGTAGTGATAATGACACATAGCTGCCCCAGTAGTGATAGTGTTTACATAGTTTGCCCCTAGTAGTGATAGTGATACTTTGCTGACCCTGTAGTGATAGTTATAGATAGCTGCCCCAGTGTGATAATGACCATAGCTCCCCCTTTTTATTTTGATAATGAAACATGTCCCCCCCAGTATGAAAAAGGGCCAAATAGTTTGCCCCCAGTATGTTAATGAACATAGCTCCCCCATAGTAAATTAATGATCATAGCTGCCCCAGTAGTGTAATGACAATGGGCCCCCCCCCAATTTGTGATAATGATACTTAGCTCCCCCAGAAAGGATAGTGATACAAAGCGGGCCCCAGTAGTGATAGTGATACATAGTTGCCCCCAGTAGTGATAGGGGATACATAGCGGGCCCCCAGTAGTGATAGGGGATACATAGCTGCCCAGTAGTGAAAATGACACTTACCCTGCCCCAGTAGTGAAAGTGATACATCCCTCCCCCAGTAGGGGATAGTGAACATCCTCCCTCCACTAGTGAAACATAGGGGCCCCCCAGTAGTGATAGTGATACATAGCTCCCCCCCCAGTAGTGATAGTGAAAACATAGTCCCCCCAGTAGTGATTGTGAAAAATAGCTCCCCCCACTAGTGAAAATTAGCTGCCCCCAGTGGGTGATAAGGGCCCACATAGCTCCCCCTTTTAGTGTTTGTGATAATAGTTTGCCCCAGTGTGTGTGATACATAGCCCCCCCAGAGTGATGTGATACATAGCTCCCCCCAGTAGTGTTTGTGATACATAGCCCCCCCTTGTAGTGTTAGTGAAAACATAGCTGTCCCAGTATTGTTTAATGCACAAGTTTCCCCCTTTTTAGTGATAATGAAAATAGCGGCCCCATTTAGTGATAGTGTTAAAATAGCTGCCCCCGTAGTGATAGTGATAATAGCTCCCCTAGTAGTGATAGTGATACATAGCTCCCCAAATTGTGGTAAAAATACATAGCTCCCCCTGTAGGGAAAATTTCATAGCTCCCCCTGTGGGGTTTAATTTGATACTTAGTCCCCCCAGTAGTGATAGTGATACATAGTGCCCCTGCAGTGAAAATAAACATAGCTCCCCCAAATTTAGTGATAGTGAAGTAGCTGCCCCCAGTAGTGATAAGGGACCCCTTTGGCTCCCCCCCAGTTAGTGTAATGATACATAGTTTCCCCCCCGTAGTGTTTTGAACTTTGTTTGCCCAGAAAGTGTTAATTGAAAACATAGTGCCCCCAGTAGTGTTGTGTTTAACATAGTTTCCCCCAGTTTGGTAATGATACTAGCTGCCCCTGTGGGGTAATGATACAAAAAGCTGCCCCAGTAGGTTGTGATACATAGTCCCCCTCCCAGTGTAATAAAACATAGCTCCCCCATTAGGGGATAATGAAACCTAGCTGCCCCCAGTAGGGGAAAATTTGATAAAAAGCTCCCCCCATTTAGTGATAGTGATACATAGCCCCCCCAATAGTGATCCCATAGCTCCCCCAGTAGTGATATTTGATACGTGGGTTTGCCCCCAGTAGTGATAATGTTCCGTAGCTGCCCCCATTTGGGTTACAAAGTTCCCACATTTGTGATAGTGATACGTAGCTCCCCCCCGTAGTGTTTGGGTGATACGTAGCTCCCCCCAGAAAGTGATATTTGACACTTGGCTCCCCCCAGTATTTGATGAGTCACATTAAGCTGCCCCCATTTGTGATAGTGATACATAGTGCCCCGTATTTTTTTGTGATACTACCCTGCCCCATTTGGGGATAGTAAATACTTTAGGGCCCCCAGTAGGGGTTACATAGTTTGGCCCCATTTAGTGTTTAAGTGATAGGTAGGCCCCCGGGTAGTGATAGTGACACGTAGCTGCCCCAGTAGTGATAGTGACACTTAGCTGCCCCGGGTAGTAAATATTTGGACACGTAGCCCCCCCAGTAGTGAAAGTGATACTACCCCCCCCTGTAGTGATAATGAAAACATAGCTTCCCCAGTAGTGATAATGTTCCCATAGCTCCCCTGTAGTGATAAGGGGAAAACATAGCCCCCCCCCAGTAGTGATATTTGTTTAAC
The DNA here is from genome assembly GCA_025379985.1 of Phyllomedusa bahiana. NCBI lineage: Eukaryota > Metazoa > Chordata > Amphibia > Anura > Hylidae > Phyllomedusa > Phyllomedusa bahiana. The sequence goes on along the minus strand of JAODAL010000641.1, from coordinate 180,069 downwards.
TAGCTCCCCCAGTGGATAGTGTTTACATAGCTGCCCCATTTTGTGTTTGTGAAAACATAGCGGGCCCCCAGTGTGTTTAGTGTTACATAGCCCCCCCCAAGTGGTGATAGTGATACTTTGCTGCCCCTGTAGTGAAATGATACATAGCTCCCCCCCAGTAGTGAAATTTATACATAGCTGCCCCCACTAGTGTACTTTTAGCGGGCCCCATAGTGATAGTGATACGAAAGCGGGCCCCCAGTAGTGAAAAATGATACATAGCCCCCCCCAGTAGTGATAGTGTACGTAGCTCCCCAAGTAGTGATCATAGCTCCCCCGTATGTTAGTGATACTTTAGCCCCCCCAGTAGTGATAGTGTCTTTGCTGTCCCAGTAGGGGATAGTGTAGGAGGGGCCCCAGTAGTGATAATGTTACATAGCTCCCCCCAGTAGTGATTTTGTTACGTAGCTGCCCAGGTGTGATGGGTGTTTACAAAAGCGGGCCCCCAGTAGTGATATTGATACGTAGCTGCCCCCAGAAAGTGATAGTGACCGTAGTTTCCCCCCAAGTAGTATAGTGATACATAGTGCCCCCTAGTAATGATACATAGCTCCCCCCAGTAATGATAAATTTTCCCCCCAGTAGTGATCCGTAGCTCCCAAAAATTTAGTGATAGTGTTACGTAGCTGCCCCCAGTAGTGTTTATTTGGACATTTACCCTCCCCCCGGGAAGTGTTAGGGGACCCTTTGCTGCCCCATTTGTGATAGTGACACTTGTTTGCCCAAAGTAGTGTTAGTGAAATTTTAGTTGGCCCCGTAGTGTTAGTGATACATAGCTGCCCCTGTAGTGTTTTAATGATACTTTGCTTCCCCAGTAGGGTTTGTGATCGTAGCCCCCCCCCCTAGTGATACAAAAGTTTCCCCAGTATTTTGAAAATGATACAAGCTGCCCCAGTTGTGATAGTGATATGTAGTTTGCCCCCTTTTATTTGATAGGGTTTAATAGCTGCCCATTTGTGTTTGTGTTTGTAGCGGGCCCCCCATGGGTTTAAAATGTTACATAGTCCCCCCAGTGTGTTTGTGATACATAGCGGGCCCAAGTGTGTAGTGTTACTGCTGCCCCATTTGGGGATGGGTGATAGTAGTCCCCCCATTTAGTGTTTGTGATACTTTAGCCCCCCCCAAAGTAGTGATAGGGGAAAAAATTAGTTTCCCCCCGGGGGTTTTGTTTGTGATACTAGCTGCACCCGTAGTGATACGTAGCTCCCCCCATTTAATGTTAAATAGCTCCCCAGTGTGATAGTGATACGTAGTTTCCCCCCATTTGTGTTACGTAGCTGCCCCCAGTAGTGAAACGTAGTGCCCCAGTATTTGATACATAGCTCCCACGTAGTGTTTGTGATACGTAGCTCCCCCCAGTAGTGTAGTACACTTTAGCTCCCCCCAAGTAGGGAAGGGGAAACATAGCTCCCCCCTTGGGTGATAGTGTTACTTAGCTCCCCCCAGTAATGATACATAGGCCCCCAGAATTGATAGTGTTTACATAGTGCCCAGAATGTTAAATAGCTCCCCCCAGAGTGATATGTTTCTAGCTCCCCCCATTTAGTGTTTGATAGCTCCCCCCAGTAGTGTTTGAAAAGCTTCCCCAGTAGTAATAGCTGCCCCCGTAGTGATAGCTGCCCCATTTGGCACCCAAAGGACTCTGCAGTGCTAAAAATATTTAGCTGCCCCAGTATTTGAAAGGGTTTCATAGTGTTCATACTGCCCCCGTAGTGTTTAGCCCCCCCCAATTAGTGATAGATGTTTCCCCCCATTTAGTGAAGTTTTACCCTTCCCCAGTAGTAAATTGTTTCCCCCAGTAGTGATAGCTCCCCCCAAGTAGTGATAATGATTTTAAAGTGTACAAAAGCTGCCCCAGTAGTGGTTTTGTTTCCCCCCAGTAGGGGTTAGCTGCCCCCAGTAGGCAGCCGGGGAAAATTTAAAAAAAAAAAAAAAAAAAAGAAGAATTTAGTGGTAGCCCACTAAATTTTCCCGGGGCCCTTGGCCGAGCTCCTCCTCCCAGCACCCGACAGCAGCGAGCCGCGCGGGGGGGTGTGTCGTCACTGTGAATAACTCCCCCTGAAACCGCTCATCGTTGTAGATGCGGATTTAGTGGCCCCGCATCTACGCGAGAGGGGGAAAACAGGGGGCAGTTTTGCATCGCTCCCGCTTTCCCCGTTCCCTGCAGCCGCACGATGTGCGCAGCTGCTCGGGTTTTTGGCCCGGCCGGGTTACAGCGGCCCCCGCAGACAAGAGGGCCCGGGAAAAATTTTTTAGCCCCGGGGGGGGCGGACCGGGAGGGGGGTTTGCTTTAAACCCGGGGGGCCCGGGCCCGGGGGGACCGTCGGTTTGGGGGCCCCTGGGCCCCTTAACACATGGCAGAAAATTTCCCAGGCTTTTCCTCAGAAAAACTGCGGTTCTTTCATGTTTTTGGTTTCCCAAATTTTACCACCCTTTAAAGGGCCTGGGGTTAGTATTTTCATTGGGCTAATACCCCATACTGGCTCCAATGGTTTTTCGGTACTCAAAAAAAATTTTAAAATGAAATTTAAATGAAAATCCCCTTCGGCTATGATACTTGGTTTTAATTTTAACCCCTTAGGGCGGGGAAGTCCCAAAAACCCAAAAAAAAGCCCCCTTAATTTTTTTTTTGTTGTAAATTAACTGTTGTTCACCAAAATTTGGGGGCATTAAAAGCCCGGGGAAAGGGCACTTTGTTTAAAGCGCCCCAAATATGGTGAAATGTGCGCCCCCGTTGTACAAAAATGCCTTGATAGGTGCACTACATATAAAACCAATGATTTGGGTTTTGTGCAAGTTCACAATGCTGCCCTTTTTTTACGCGAAATTTGCCCTTTTTGGGCGCATTACGTTTTCTATGCAAGGTATGCCTAATGCAAGTTTTTTTTTAAAGGATCGGACTTTCTAGCGCACTTTAAATGATTTAATGTGCCGAAAAATTTGGTTTTGAAAAAGGACTTTTCTGACCCTGTGCCCTTAATGCCCCATCGGAATATTTCATTTTAAAAAACCTTTGGGTTTTACTAAAACTGTCTGTAAAAATTAGGACCCGTCAAAAAAAGGGACCTTTATTTAAATCGTGATAAATTTTGTTTTTGTGTCGACACTTTTGTCTATTTTTACATTATTTTTTTAGTTGGCTTAGTTCACAATTATCATTGCGGCAACATTTTTGGCGCATATTTTTGGCACACGGCGTCGCATGCTAAACCACGCGCCCTTTCAGTAATGCTACTTTCCTTTTAGCGAGGGCCTGGCCTTTTGTCAAACTTGGGCGAAGGGGAAAGGGTTAAAAGGCCAAAGTATGGCCCAATTAATATTTAGCCTCATATTTGCCATATTTAAGTGCCCCCGGGTGTTTTGGCGTTCCTTTTTAAAGGGGTTTTTTACGTGGTTCACCTCTTGGGCATGGGCTGCTTTGTTTGACCGTGCAAAAAAAATTTAAAGGGCTTTTTTTTTCTGTTCTTTTCACCTATTTTATGCAGTAAATGCAATGGGAGTGTGGGCTAAAATTTTTGGGCAGGGAAATTTCCCTTTTCAGGAAAAAAATAAAAATTGAGGCGCAATCTAAAGAAACCGTCAGGGTCTTTCAGGGGTTTCAAATGTATTTTTTTAGTGGTAAAAGGGGTTATTTTTTTTAAAGCGGCACAGGGGTTTGCAAAACTTACAAAAAAAAAATATTTCATGCAGGTTTTTTTGTGTGAGCTATGGGGAAACCCATTTAAATTTTAAAAAAATTAGGATGCACGGTACACAGAATACATTACACTGCATGTAATTCTGCGAGAAAAGAACAGTCTGAACAGGGCAAAATATTTTTTCTTTATTGCCCTGTTGGTAAAAATAGGGGCTTTCAGTTTTTCAATGTCACAGTAATAGGATGCACAATACACGCCAATATATGCCCAATGGAATGAGAGGTGCTGCCTAATTATCATTTTCACACCTCCTGCTGTAAAAATAGAAGCAAATGGCGGCATGTATGAACAGGGCTGCTCCAGATATCTGGTGTCTTTTCAGCCCGATATCAGGCGCAGTCCTGTTCGCTACATTTTTTAATGTCCCGCACACCAATATCAGGTGCATTAGAGCGCCCGCGGCACTTTGTAATGCACCTGATTTCGGGGGCCGTGCGGGAGGCGGGGCACACTAGAACCGTCCAAAGCTATAGATTTCTAGCTTCAGTATGGCATTTCTAGGACCATTACTGCTGGAACAGGTAAACCACTTTCAAAGTGCTTTACCTAAGCCAGAAATGTCACACTAGCGCTAGAATCCACCTGATTTATGACCCGCTGTAGAACGGGTTAATAAATTAGGTGCATTCTAGGCTATTATTATGCGCATGAAATTTGACATTTAAATGTCAAATTTCATACATGCAGCCTTAAATGTGACTGCTCGCTATGGGCCTGCCTTCATTAAAGGGGTTGTCTCCCCACGAGAGATTCATCGATGCATCCTGTCACTTCCTGGTCAGACTGTCTGTGATTAGCATAAGAGCTCACCATGCATTCACTCCGTGTATTCAACTCCTGTTTTCAGCTGCTAATTAGATTAGATTAGAAGCTCTGTGAAACTGCTAGCAGGAGGTTTATCTAAAGTAAACAGCGGTAATTACAAGATTTTGTCTGCAAGTTCAGATAAAATCAAACTTTTTACTGCCGGCCAGCACAGAGCTGCCGAGACCTGTGTGATGACGTCACTCACTGCTATCACGTGGAACAAACAGCAGGGGGGGGAGAGATGTTTACAGGTCGGTCACTGTGGGAACAGAAATAGCCAGGGAGGTGATAAATTCACTTGTAGCTCCTTAACAAAAACAGATGAAGAAAGCAATATAATTGGAAAATGTCTTTATTTTGTGTTCCCTACATTTTAAAAGCTAATCTTTGTTGCAAGACAACCCCTTTAACATGTGTTACACTATACCACTCTCGTGAGCTGCTTAGACCATAGTGGTCTGCAGATTTCAGATGCAGGTAGGAAATTGATAATGACTATAACATTTATCTTTAGTTTTTTGTTCTTTACCACACAGGGATATGGCGTATGCTCCATCGGGCTGGAGAATCTTGCATATCTCCTAACAGCATACGGCCTGTCATGCTCCGTCTTCTCTTGTCTTGGGCTCTCTCTTCTTCGCCTTCCTCGACAAATCCCATTGACGTTGGGACCATTACTCCATTCCTGTCTCCTGGTCGGACTGTTTTTCTGGAGTCCAACTCCCCGGGATCAGTCACAGAGCCCTTGGCTGTATCTGGTGGCTGTCCTGTGGGGTATTGGAAGCGCCCTGAACAAGACCAGTGTCAGCAGTAAGTATTGCTTTAAGTATATTTTATATTTGGATAGTTTAAAGAGAACCTACCTTTTCTTAACAACAGGGCCCCGTAGCAGTTGCTTCTACTTACTCATTGAGCTGACTGAATAAGCCATATAATGGGAGAGAAGCGACTAGAAATGGCAAATTTATTTGTGCATACACCAATAAAGAGTGGTTTACAATGCTGTAGATAACATGTAGATGGACACTCCCCACATTGGGGTCTTTACACTGTCGGGTTGTTTCGTGCTCTGTTCTACAGGAATTTTTTATTTTCTCCAGTTTTAATAGGCATGTTTTACGAGGACAAAGGACGTCAAGACTTCGTGTTCACCATCTACCACTGGCTCCAAGCACTGGCTATATTCATTGTGTATCTCTGGTCTGGACTGCCCATGATGGTGAGAAATAAAATATCAGCAAGGGTAAATGTATACAGTGACCATGAGCAGACAGGAACAGTCCAGAGTCCTTGGCAAGAGCTGACCAAACACTTGTTCTCCGAACTCCTATAGAGGTAGTAGGAGAGAGACGCGCATCTGCAGCCTCCTCTCTGTTTCCTGCGGCCCTTGCAGACACAGGCCGGCCAGTGAACTCGCCTGATGGGAATATCCCTTTAAGCCTTTAGTGATCAGTCTTTTTGAGAACTTAATGACCAAGAATTTTTGTTTTTCATTTTTCTTCAGTGCTGCATTACAAAAGCCATAACTTTTTCACTCATATTTTGGCTTGTTTTTTGCAGGATGAGCTTTATTTTTACACGGCACCATTTTGGGGGTCAAATAATTTATTGATTAACTTTTATTAACTGTGTCCAATAGTGATGAAAAAAAGGAATTCTGACATCGTTTTTTTTTTACATGTTAAATTTACACTGTTCACCCTGCAGTTAAGATATCACATTATTTTTATCTTCTGGGTCAGTATCATTACATGAATACCCAATATAAAAGGGTGTTCTCACCATGCTGTTTCACAGAGCCTGCTCTTCATAGCCAACTTCAAGTCCAATTCCCTGTGGGAGATTCTATAGTAGTGACTGACATTGTAGCTCTTAGCGGACATTGGTAATGACGGGGTATTAATAGCAGGTCACGAGGCTACAAAGCTTTAAAAGGTTAAAGTTTGTCAGTAAAATAGACAAACAACCTCCTGTGCTGCTGATAAGGCACAGCAGGAAGTGACATCACCAGAGGATAATGCCCAGAGAGGTGGTTGGTAACCAAGGGAAGCTTGTGTATACAAGCAGGAGATAAGATCTCCTTGAGCTCTGGAGGGAAGCAAAATCAGAAAGGCAATGTATTTGGTAGTAATCTTTATATACCTTTGCCTACATGTTTAAAGCTAAACAGTGAAATGGGAATACCCCTAGAATTTTGTGTCGCCCTGTTAAACGCCCACAACAATTTTGTTTTTCCATCTGTGGAGATGTTTGAGGGCTTATTTTTTGCAGGATGAGCTGGTTCATGTGACTGTTTGATCATTTTCTGTTTCATTTTTTGGGAAGGCAGATGAACAAAAAAACAACAAGGTTGAGATTTTGTTTCTTTAGTGTTTTTCTTTTTTTTTTCAATGCCTTTTACTCTATGGAGTAAATAATGTGTTAATAATATAGTATAGTATAGGTCCATCTAACGGGGGATGGCGGTCAATAAAAAGACGAAAAAAATTAATTATCGAAATCTAATAATTTGGGGACTTGAACAAGTTTTCTCTTTTGCATTTTTGGTTCTGGTAGTGAAATATATATAATATATGGGGAATAACAGTAGATGGGATGAGAATAAAAACAAAATTTAAATTAGACAATTTACATATTGAAATGATATATTTCAGATTTAATAAAAATTTTCCATTTAAGTATCAATAAATATTTCTTACCACTACATCCTTGTTGACCTGAACTATAAAATGATCACATTATAGGACAACGGTGGTAAAACACACTACAAAACTGCATATATATATATATATATATATATATATATATATATATATAGACCTTATCACATTTTTTTAACATAAAAAGCAGAAACCCTAGTAGTGAGACAACCCCTTTAAACAGAACAGAACAGATGAAAACAGGAGAAGATAAAGGCTGTAGTGAACAGACTCTTTGTTTTTGCTGGATTATATCCCAGAATGCTTTCTGTAGGAACTGCTCTTCCAGGTGTTCACTGGCAACTAAGGCTATGTTAACACGACGTAATTGCAGTACGTCCCGCAATTACGGCAGGTGTTCGGGAGTCGCGCCCCATTGACAGGAATTACTCACGGCACGTATTCGCTGCAAGTAATTGACATGTCACTTATCTCCCCGCGCCTACAATATGATCGTATTGTGTGAGCGGGGAGAGGAGGTGAATCCATAGTTCTCTCATTTTGGCGCATCTCGCCCGTATTAGAGCGCAAATACGATGCGAAATGCGTGCCGAAATTCCCCCGTGTGAACATACCCTAATAGGGAAAACCGTCTAAATTAATCTGCCATCTAATCTCTTGACTTTACAGGCCAAGCTGGGATTGGTGTTGGCCTCTGCCTTGATATCTGTCCTCTCATACCTATGGATGGAGCATAAGATTAGCCTCAAATTGCCGCCTCGAATCCCTAAAATTCCTTCCCCACGTCACAAAGTTAAAGGCTACCGTTATCTGGAAGAAGAGAACTCTGACGAGTCCGAATCTGAGGAGGAAGGAAATGACAACGACTCGGACAAAGGCGAAATAGCAGCCGGGGAAGAGGAGGCGGAAGAGGAAGAGTACCGAGACAAGCCGCTCAAAAGACGGAGGAGGCACAAAAGAGGGAGCTGTTATGAGCAAACTGTGGAGGAGGAGTGATGGAGGCTTGTACACTGACCTTGCCCCTAAATTAGTCAGCCCCCAATTTCTTCTACTCCTACATGTTTCTCAGATGTGGCCTTTGCAGTACACGTTTGTAGAACAGTCATGAACTGAATTCGGATAATTGATTTGTTGATTTGTTTCTGTTTTTAATTTGACAGCAATAGTCAAAGGGAGGGTGGAGGTTGGCACGGGGCAAAAGGTACAATTACCACCTCATGGAGGCAGCCATGTAGCATGACCATGGTGAGTTTACCCAGCATCTTGTCTCAGAGGGTGGTATGGCCTATAGGGGCATGAGCTTAAGGTTTCAAGGTAGGGCTGAAAAAAGGCCGTCTTCCTACTGATTCTTTGATTGGTCTGGACTTCTACTTGGTGCAAACTGGTTACTCCACTTGGCCATTTTGTATCCTACATTTCCCCATTTTGTATTCTCTATTGTAAGTATAAGCTTAGTTTCTTCTGCTCCAGTAACTGTAGTTACAGGAAAGTCTGCAGGTGCTGGACGTAAGTATAACTATAGCAGTTTCCTGCCAGTCTGTATATACAGTGCGCATTGAGTGCTGTATACACAGTGGCAGAAATAGCTGTTTACCAATAGGTTTCTGGCTTGGCTAATATCCTTGGGCATTTTAAAGCCTAAGACATTGACTTACAGGGAACTTACCTCCAATAAGCGGCGCCAGAGAGGATTTAAAGGGGTTTTGCCACAATCTCATTTCATACCTCCTGCATCCAGCTCTGTGTGTGTGATTTGTTTGAATTGCAGATCATGTGACCCTGCAGGATGACATCACCATGCCTTCTCTCTCTAGTCAAAAAAGGTCTGTTTATGTATAGCACTGTGAGTAGCTACAATGTAGCTCAGAGTTAAAGTTTTTGCCTCACAGCACAATGGTCCTAGTTTTAAATCCCTACAGGAACCAAACCTGTGGTTTTTTTTTTCTCTTTATCAATGCACAGACCTCATTGAGGTTTCTTTTTTTTATTTATTTACACTATTTAACTAATTACTAAGAAGTCCAGAAGACAGGAGTAGAATGGCAGCACCTGGGGTTGAACACTTAGTAGCTGCCTGAGAGGAGAAGTGATGTCTGAGCATAAGGAGATAAGGCGTACACTATGGGTCACTAAGGGAGCAGCTACAACAAAAATGGTACAGAATTTTTAATAATGATGAATGGGGAAAATTTTTCTTTTATTTGCAAGTTTCCCACGTCAATTTTACTTTGTGGCAAAACCCCTTTAATTAGCATATTTTTCCTGTGGAGCAGTGACTGTAAGAGTCAATACATAGCAGGATCTGTATTACCCCTTCCAATCAGGCTGCTTTCAAAAGCAGTCCATCCAGCCAGTGCCTTACTCTGTACTGATTAGGGGCAAGTACTGTCAAACAGCTGTCTGCAGATGGGTGTCAAGCTTGCCTAACAACCCCGGTCATGTTGCAAGGGTCGGACATTGACTTACCGCGTAGCTACCTCTAATGGTGGCAGTAGATAAAGTTTGCTCAGTAAACTACCGATAGCTTGCTATAGGTAGCATCAAATGGCTTCAGTGTTATTCATTGTTGTGTCAAAAACATTAGCCACACAAAAAACATGTTCATTTACTACTTCTGTTCCTAAAATGAATATACTAGGTCTTAAAATCAAAAAGAGGATAAGGGTATGTCCCCACGGCACGGGTTTTCGGCCGGTTTTTCAGCCGGTTTGCGGTTTTTCAGACCGCCGGAAAAACCGGCCGAAAATGAGCACAATTGTGCCTATGGAAAACCCGTGCAGCAGTCCCCACTGCACGGGCTTTGCCGTCGGACGGTTTTGCTGCCGGCGGTCCGGCGGCAAAACATTGTAGAAGCACATTTATTCCTTCCGAGAAGATGTGCTTCTAAATGGGAGGGGGAGGGCTGTTCGCCGCTCATCGCGGAGAAAAGCCGTCCCCCCCCCCCACCTCCGCGGCTGTGGGGACAGCCGCAAAACCGGACATATACCAGCCGGCAAACCGGCCGGTATTTGTCCACTGCCGTGTGGATGCGCCCTAAGAGGGGCGGTTTGATCCAACATTTAAATGGCTGTAAAATTATTTTATACTATTCGACGTTTTTTTTTAAATAAAAACAAGAGATTTTACTACGTATCAGAATAAACAAAACGTTTTCTGTGTGATTTTTTTTTAAACATTCATGTGTCCTGCGTGTATTACTCATATAACAGCCTCATACTGTTGTCTACAGACATGACGCCAACAATCTTGATTATACATAACTTTCTTATAAGGGTTGTTGTAAGGGTTGTTCCTATCTCACTCCCAGTCACCACATCCAAACGGTTGGTTCTCTGGTGGGGAATGTCCAGAACTTACAGACTATTAGCCTCGGTTCACACGGCTTATTCAAGCCGTAATTGCGAGCCGGATTGCGCTCGCAATTCCGGCTTGAATAAGGGGCGGGGGCGCGGCCCGCCGGCCCCATAGACTTCCATTATACACGGCGCGTATTGCGCCTGGATAATGTGCATGTCACTTTCTCCCCGCCCGGTGGATTACCGTAATTACTGCGACGGATTGGCGCCGTACTGCAGCGCAAATCCGGCGCGCAGTACGGCGCCAGTCCGCGGCGACATAAGCCGTGTGAACGGCCCCTTAGTGTCATGCAGCACGCCGTGGTCCGGGTTTTGGACTGTGGTCGTGCCGATGTCTGCCCGCCATCACTACTCACCTCTCTGCCCAGGTGTGCTGGCCGTCTGAGATTTAAAGGGCCATCTCACCACTGATAGATATCACCGGGTGCTGACCCTTTATTACCCCACTTCCCCGTCACTCCCTTGTGCCAGTTGTTGGAGTGATTAGTTTGAGAGTAGTGTTGTCAGTGATTGTTCTTCTGTGTTCTGACTCCTTGTTTGCCTGCCCTGACCTTTCTGTAGTGGACGTGACTACGCCTCTGCCTTACTCCTTTGTAGCAAGGCCATCACTGCGAGTGGTCACCTTAGGGGTAGCGACCTGGGAGTCCCCGAAGCAAAGCTCAACCGGCCTTGCAGACGGCGCTGGTGAAGAGCTAGGGACTCCTTAGACTCCGCTAACTGGTGTGACTCATGCCGTCTTCTTGAGGTGACCCAGAGGATCCACTATCCTCCATTGCTGACAATTAGAAACCTTGGTTAACACTTTATTTATTCATTTCTGTTGATTACATATCCGAGAGCTGTACATAGATTACCATTAACATCGCTGCCTGTCCTCAATTCGGCTCATAATCTATCAGTATAATTTTGGAGTGTGGGAGGAGACCCGTGCAAACACAGAACTTACAAACTTCATGCAGAAGTTATCCTTGGTTGGAGTTAAATCGAAGACAACAAAGCAACAATTCCAGACACTTTATCACCCTACTGCCCTCACCTGACATGGAGGCGGACTGTTACGGCCATAACACTGTTATATGACCATGGTGAGAAAGCGGCCTAGCGCTGAACGACTGGCTCTCATCATAGAGTTATAGTATTTTTCAGCCATCATCCAGGGAAATTTAGTGGATACAAATCTGAGTTCAATCGACGAGAAAAATGTAAGGATTCCATCACTAACATCTTGGCTAGGGTTACACCGCAGTAAGGCATTTCAGTAAAATTAGCAGATGACCACAAGCAACCTCAATGTTTCCTCACAAGAAAACATTGAGATAGTTTAGGAGTTCCAGTTATTAGCAATGCAGGTAACGTAATGTACAGGCGATTTGGGCCTGGTTTACATCTGCATTGGAGGTTCCATTCGAAGCCTCCTTCACAGAGGTGCCAACGGATCCATTTCATGATAGCGCCTTATGGCTCCCATTGACTACAATAGCGTCCGTTGGGTTTCTGTCATGGTGTCCACCATTTAAATATAACATTTATTAAATATACATTAAAAAATAATAACTATCCCCAACAAAATTATTACGATAACGATCTTACTGCCTACATCCAAGGAGAAAAAAAAGATAATCAATTTATCATAGATCAGAACAATATAATAAGAATGGTCAGCATAATAAACATAGCCGTTTTTCTGTGAACAATCTTGATACTGCTCCTAGGTACAATCTGCCCCTGGAACCCTCTCTAAAAACGCGTGGCTTCCGGAAATATTTCGGGACTAAAATATAGTGTTAGTAAATTTAAATATTCTACAGTATATTGTATTTCCCAGAAAGTATTTTGCCAAAAGGCCCGAGGCGTTCCCCCGTAGAATTTAAGGTTCATCAGGGAACACAAGGACTAACCATACCAGAAATTGCTACAAAAAACCTCATTGCTACCTGTTTATCTTACTGCCTGACCATTCTGTTATTATTTGGGTGCACCTGTGTATCATTTATCATACTGATCAGTAACAGATATAATAACAGAATGGTCAGGCAGTAAGATAAACAGGTAGCAACGAGGTTTTTTGTAGCAATCTTCTGGTATGGTCTAGTCCTAGTGTCCCCTGATGAACCCTTACATCTACGGGGGAAACGCGTCGGGCTTCCTTTTGGACTATATTTTCTGACTACATGATATATGGTGTTTGTAGTTATTATTTTTCTACAGTGTAGTTTTGTTCCAGGGAGAGTATTTTGGCGGAGCCACCCTTTTCGGGGCAATGTCCCCGCCTGTAGGCAGATTTACCTAGGGTGAGTATAAGATTCTTTCCCCAGAAAGTACGGGATTTTGGAGATTGTGCTTTCCCGTCTTATATATCTGTGGATCATCTAACTGTGAGTTATTTCTTTTTTTCTCCTTGGATTTGGTAGTATTGATCTTATCGTAGTAATTTTGTTGGAGATAGTTATTATTTTTTAATGTATAGTGTCACGGTGCGACCTTAGGTGGTCGCATGGTTCTGCCACTAGGTGGCGTAAAGTGCCACCGAGATCCTGGTCTCGGGGGTGGGGAAACCAGGTATTGTCGGTCAGCAGCATTAGGGTGCTGACCCTTAAACCTAGCACGGGTAATGTTCAAGCCCCTTAAGGCGGCCTTCCCGGAACAACTGCAAAATGGTGGGTGGTTGTTTTCCCACGTTCCAAGGTCTTTTTGGTTCCAGCCCAGGTATTTGGTGCATCTGGACACCTATTAAAGGCCTCCTACAAAAGGAGATCAGGGGCCCTGGTTGCTGCCAGAACCTGGAGCAGCAGGGAGCTGAAAACGAGGCTCTGGCCCCAAGAGGCTGAGGGAAGCCTGTCCAGGGAAAACGCACTGTGGCTGTGGTTGCTCGGCAATAGGCCCTGACCACTAGTAGAGAGGGTCTCTACTTTATGTTTAGTCAGTGGCCTGACGCCTGAGGGGTTTTGTTTTTTTCTTTTGTTCTGGAATGCTGTGCTGTATACCTGTGCTGCAATAAAACAGGCTGAGGCCAGCTTGAAAAAGGGTTGAGTTAAGAGTTCTTATGGTTTGGAGTTGCTCTCCGTCTGAATAAGCTGTGGATCATCTCGGAGCTAAATTCCCCTTGGATTGGCCCAAGATTTATCTATCCGAAGTAAATTGTTGAGATAGAATATTTTTTAATTAAATTGTTATATTTTAGTGGTTTTTTTCTGCTGTGATTTGTATTATTGAACACCCATGATCAGTATAGTGTTTTGCAGTGATTTGTCCACCATTTAAACATAAAAAATAGTACTGTGTGAGGCAATATTTTTCCCTAATACTTGCCAGAATCTGCAATGGCAGCTCTGAACAGTACCTCTGATGCACATGTGAACTGGGCCTTACCTGAGTCTCATAAAACTTGCCATCAATCTATAATTGTGGGTCAGGAGTTGTGATCCCACAGTATCACTTTTCATATATAAAATGTATATGCTGCAGTCTAAATGCTAAATCCTTGCTTGGTTATCTCTATTCAGACAATCCTTAGATGATGCATCCACCTTGTTTATAATGCCCTTTCCCCACCTGTGCAGGAAAGAGCAGGAACCGACACTTGGATCTTCTCCGTGACTATAAAAGCAATGTTCTTCTCGTAGTAAGCTGCCTCATTAATAAACACAGGGTACACTGGTCGCTCTCCAGTATAAGGGATGACCTCGTCATCCAAGCTCAGGAATGCAGGATCACCGGGCTGCAGAAGAGAAAAATCTCGATCCTGAAGAAAAAAAAAAAAGAGTATATGGCATTTGTGGGTGAGATGTAGTCTGTTCTGTAGGCGGTAAAACAGCAGAAAACATACTCATTGCAGGTGTTTTGTATGAATGTGGAGTTATTGTTGGTGTAGTTGTGCAGGCTTTGGCAGTGAGCTGAGAAGTATAATCATCAACTACTATTCTCTGTAAGTTTGCAGCTGCTGTCTTTGTATGCTTCTTTTTGTTGGGTTTTGTTGACCTTTGTTGCTTCTTTTTGTTGGGTTTTCTGACCTTTCCATTGTGGAAAATGCATAAAATGTTTGATAAAAACAACAAACCAAAGAAAGAAATCTCAAATAGCCTTACTCTTTATCTCCGTGCAATGTTTTCTGTGCTAATTTGTGCTTCCCTTCTCTGCAGCTGAGCAGCAGCATTTCCTGTTTGAAAGTGGTTTTCCTGTGCCCTCTAAAACTAAAACCCCACATGTTAGTCTTAGTGCACGGTTTCCTTTCTCATGTTTAAAAGCCCTGAATGGCGTCAAAGGCTGACCTAAAAAAAAATCCAAACCTTTTGGACATCTGACCTCCTGGGCTGGATACAGTGCTGTTTCCTGTCTGTGGAGACACGGAACTACTGAGCTTCCTGTTATTAAAGAGAACCTGTCACATAGTTTTTGCCCCCCCTGGCTGAGGACAGAACAGGGTAGTGTCAGACCTGCTGTTTCCAGCGCTGTGTCCCTTATTCTGTAAGATGCTGTAGTTTTCGTGTATTTAATGCTCAAATCTGCAGTTTTCAGGCAGAAGAGTCATTCAGTGTCACTTTTTTCCAAACCCTGCCCATATAAGGCTAGCCCCGCCCACCTCAACTGACAAACCTATTACTTTGAATAGGTAGAAACATGTGAATATCTGTCAGTGGGCGGAGCTAGCCTTTGGTGGGTGGAGCTAACACCTGCTAATGAATACGATTTGAGGGGTAAATGCTCTGAAACTGCAGCATCTTACAGAATAAGGGGCACAGCGCTGGAAACAGTAGGTCTGACACTGGCTTGTGCTGCCCTCAGCAAGGGGGGCATAACCTATGTGACAGGTTCCCTTTAAGTTGATGTAGAACTGCAGGAAGCCCGCAGTAAATTTAAGGAACATTACAAAAGTGTCCAACTTTGGGAGAGGTTTTATTTAGACCATAACACTTTAATATTCTGTGAAAGTGACCATCCAAACCAAAAAGAGGGAATTGAGGTCCCATGAGGCCTATGTTTAATAGGACACAGTTTTAGACAATTTCCAGACACTTTTGTGCCTTGTCTGACAAAAAGGGGCAAGTCTTCTGTAAAAAGGCCATGGCTTTCATGCTCTGCTTTGTGCCAAAAAATGCACCAACATTTTTGCACAGTTACTGATATAAAGTAAGGGTCCCGATTGAAGTGATAAACGGTGCACAGCACCATTTCTCAGATGTCTTGTTTGTGTTCGTTGAGACATCTATAGGATTAAACAGCATGAAATGGAGCCGGCTCCATTCTCCACTGTTACTGGCGAGCTGCAAATAGCAGACGGCACCTGGCGTGATCCTGCTACATAGCCCCTTACCGCCATTAGGATGTACCAGTACGTCCAGATGCTTAAAAATTGCTTTTAGGGACAGAGTAGCGCCAGTAAATTTGCTTACCTGCAGCTTAAAACAAGATTTCTGGCTGATGCAACAGTCTTTGCTAGGTCACATGACCTGTACTCAGATTGGCTGAGAGACACTATGCTTTTGATACCAACAGGTAGTCTCCCTCTTTTTGCATACCTATGATACTTACTTTGAGCTTCCTATAGAGACATTCACTTCCGAATCACATAACCCTGCTGTGTGTTTCAACAACTCAGAGTGCAGGTCACATGACTAAGTGGCAGCAGTGAGAAATGCTGTATTCAGCTGCAGGTAAGCAAAATTGTTGGCACTACTGTGTGCCTGGAAGCAATTTTTAATGAACTAAAGGAAGAAAAATTAAGTGGTCCTTTAACTACTTAAACAACCATGTTTTATTTTTATGATACAAATATTTTTTTAATTTTTGCCTCCTTGGATTTTATTCAGCCACAACTTTGTATTTTTAAGCCATACGTCTCTATTAGAGGCCTTAAATTAAATGGTACAAGTCATATGTTTTACGAACTTTGTTTGGCGCAACTAAATAACCACACGATTAAAAAAGAGTGAGGAGATATATAATGTGTATGGTTTTAATGTTTTTGTGACTCTTATTAAAAATATGTATATTGTATTTTTTCCTTTTTTATTATTATTTTGTTTCATTTTTTTTAATCTCTTTAGGGGACTTCTACTTTTAACTTTTTCTAATATACTGCCATTTTTCTATAGACTACTCCTTCATGAAAATTCACAGGCATAAGTTAGGGCATAAAAGAAAAAAATAAATTGATCACTCACTATATAGTATGTAACAGCGTGATTGTATTCCAATGCCAGTGCACGTTAGCAGGAGGATAATAATCCACGGTAGTAATAGATCCAGCACATTGGTAAAAAATTAAGGGTAACGTCAGATTTCAGCTGCGCGATTTTTTTGGGTGTATTTTGTGCCAAAAAAACTGTTGTAACCCTATTCCTTATATGTATGAACAGTCATAAACCAAAACTAGGCGCAGTTTGTGCCAGGAATGACAAATTAGATGCACCTAAGATATGATATGCTATGCATACCACACATCAGATTTATAAAACCACTTATGGCAGATGCCATAGAACTGGCATGGCGGCTCTTCTTTTCTGACGTGTCGTCCTAATACTTTATTGAAAAATCTCAAAAAAAAGGGGCAGCCTAAGACTAAGAGCCCTATCTTCCACAAGGCTTGAAACATGTAAGGCATGAACGCTTGTTGCCTCAGGATGTGCTTTTTTGCTTTTGTAGCATTAACTGTTTTTTGGGGGGATTTTGCAATCAATTTTGAATTTTTTACCGATGTGCTGGATCCACTATCTTGGCTATGTTAGAGCATATTTGAAGTGACTAGAGAACAATAGAGGCCTTTATTCAGAATCAGCCTGTCTTGATTATTTAATCTCTCCCTGTGATCATGTTTTTGTGATGGACAGGGACCTATGAAATGAAGGCCCCCTCCTATGTATGAACCATGATTGCCATTGATTGCTGGGCTTCAATGGGTTAAACAGCCAGGATCAGACTTGTCTCTGATCCTGGCCAATAGTGTTATTGATGTAGATAGCTAGGCCCAGCATGTCCAGTGTGACTCCATCTTGTATTTTCTTACTTCTAATGTCTGTAGTTTTAACCTAAGGGTGCTTTCAAACAGTGTTTTTTTTTTTGTTGCAGAAACACACAGTAATTAATTCTGTCCACGTCAGCAAAAAAAAAAAAAAAGACGCACCAAAAAACACACAGTGTGAAAACACCCTAAGGGTATGTTCATATGATGTACTCTGCCGCGATGTACGTTTTTGACGCATTTTTGATGCATTTTTTGTGCAGAAAGGCACGGCAATTAACGCTGTACATTTCTGCGCAAAAATGCACCAAAAATGCAGTTGCATGTGAAAGCACCCTCACTCTTTTAGAAAGGTGTATGAAACCTTGTATAGCAGTTGCTTTCTAAGAACATAGCATTACACTGTTGCAATAGAATACAATAATGAATAGTCTCTGTTTAGTCAGAATTGAGTTGTGTCCAGAAATCAATTTAAATAAATAGATACAAATTATGTATTCACAATTTACTAATATTCAAAGTATAAGAAAAGTTTTGGATGTGTTATTGGCTAGAAAAGGTTGATCATTATTTATGTAATTTCATGTTCTTCCTTGTCTGTAAATAAACGGTTTCGGGGTTCGTTCTTTGGAGCCATTTTGATTTGTGGGTTAATTTAACTGCGCCATGGTAGCCGACTGGCGACACCTAAAGAATGACCCTTTTGAGATAGCAAGATTATCTGTTACTCTAAGGCTATGTTCACACGGCTTAAAATTGGACATATTTCAGTCCGTAATTACGCGCGGAGTGCGCAAATTACGGCTGGAATATGTCCCAGTCATTACGGTAATCCACAGTTCTCATAGACAACTATGGATTACGTCTCCTCTCCCTGCTCGGCGAATCCACAGCGGGGGAGATAAGTGACATGTGAATTACCAGCGGCGTAAACAAAGACAGCTATTAATTACAGCCAGCCCTGATGTTCCTGTACCTGAGGATGCAAGACAGGGGGTGCAGAAGGCTCTTTTAGCCTGAATTATCATGTCCTGTGAAGTTCTGCCCCCTTTTATTGGATAAGGCGTCTCAATGTCTAAAAATCATCTAAACGCACAATAAATATGGTATTATTGCCATAACAAATGTGCCCCAATTTCACTGTCAGCACCAATTGGACAGGTTCCAAGTATATAGGGCTCCCTGTTGACCAAGTAAATGGTAATGACAATTGTCAATTTATGTGTATATTTCCAGGAAGAATAAAAGAGGAACAGCACAATGCAGAGTGAATTTACTACACCCGATATATGTCAGAAGATGAATTGAAGAGAAAAGGCTGCAGTAGAGGAGTGGACTGATGGATGTAATTGATTGTGCTAGCCTGTGATGCTTACCTGTAGGGAAGGATGTATGACTGCTGATACTTCTCCATCAGCCGATAGAGGGAATTCTACATGACCAATGCGCTGGTAAATATCAGCTTCAAAAGCTGGAAACTCCATTCCTTGAAGAGGGACATGAAAAAGTGTTACTGCTACAATAAGGATGGGGAGACAAGTCCAGGAGGGGGCGCTCACACTTCATGCCTGTAATTCCTGCTCTAATAATCACATAACCCAGTTTCTCTCTGATGGTAAAATGTGCCCTGTACTACGTACTATTGAAGGACCTTTTCTACTCCATTCGGCCAACACTTCCACTATTTTGAATCTGCTGATCAATTTTTATTTTTGGATTGTTTGCATGGGGGAGTGACAAACTCCATTTTGGTCATGCACTCTGCCCTTCCACACAGACTGTCTTTAATCAGAGCAGAGTGTAGCTGGAACCTTCATTCCCTGAAAGTATGGTGACCTGAGAGAACCAAGCGAGGTGAGATGTTAGTGTAGGTTCCCATCTGAACTGAGGTCACCTTGTCATGGTGGATGGGCTCTTGCAGTTTTGATCAAAAATATGCGCTAAGAACTTCACATTTTCATGTATCCAAAAACTAGTAGAAATGCATTTTAAAATAATCCACATATTCCCTTTGACTGTCTCTTAGCATTTGTAGAGTGCTGCTGATATGTTGTTGCTAATACTTCCAGCGGCATCTCAGCAGCGTTTGTTGCCCAGACCTTTTGTAGAAGATCCTTACCCTCTACACCAGCTCCACCACACTCCACACCCCTAAATATAATACTGAGACACAGCAGGGAGATAAAGAAACCGCTACACCTCTTAAATCCCCTGCCATCCGGGGTCAATGCTCTTGTGTTTATTTTATTGCAGAGGTAACATCCCGACAGAACACCACCAAAGCCAGTGACTGGGCGGAGGTACATGACATCAACCCAGCAGGAAAGGTAAATGTAGATTGGTGGGCATCGGTATTGGAGTGGTGGGAAATCTGCAGCACTAATATGAAAACTTTGTAATGATTTTTTTTCTTCAGTGAAGACCAAAGAGTTTTGGCTTCAGACCCTGCCCTTAAAAAAGCCAGACTGCTTTAGGTCATCTGATCTCCTGGGCAGGACACAGAACTGTTTCCTGTGTGTGGAAACACAGAACTACTGAGCTTCCTGTTATCACATAGCTGATGTAGAACTGCAGGAAAGCAACAGAAAATGCAATAAAAGTAAATTACAAAAAGTAAAATAGATGAAAAGAAAAGCTAAGATATAACTTTTAATATAACCTCTTAAAATAGATTGCCAGACTATGAAATATAGAAATCATCAACCTGTTCCGGGGGCGGAGCTACCGAGAGTAGCCGCATCTTAGCAGAGCTCCTGCTTCTGGCCCCAAAATTGCTGTTTTTGGGGCATTTATACCCCCCATTTTGCTACCAGCAGCCACTGAAACATAGCCTGGTGGGCCAGGGAGGGACAAATCCCCGGAGGTCTGAGGGGACAAGTTTACCCCGCAGTCCGAGACCGTTGGTAGCGGCCGAGAGAGATTGGCAACGCCCCGGACGGAGAACAGAGAGCCCGCGGCAGCACAACGTGGAGAGCCCTACTTACCTCCTTGCAGGGAGGAAAGCCCGGGCGAGGTGTGCGGTGGTGACGGCGAGCCGGAGGAGCTGAGACCTGACGACGCGGAGGCGGGGAGGAATCCTGCGCTATACCGGAGCTCGGGTCGAGGCAGCTGGCGTCAGCCGGAGGCGGGAGGAAGGTCCCACGGAGGCGCCGAGTCCGGAGGCAGCGGAGACCGGGAGGAACCCTGCGCTGCGCTGACGGCCGGATCGCGGCGCTTGGCAGAGACCGCAGGTGGCGGGTGCGACGGATCCCTGAGCTGCACACTCTGACGGTGAGCGGAGGGACCGGAGAGAGCGGTGGACGGCTGCATCCACGATCGTGGAGAAGGAGGGCGGCTGAGGCGGATCGGAGGTCGGAGGCGACTGCTCCTGCAGTTGGAGGATCGTGTCCCTGCATCGACACTCAGGTGGGAGAGCGGAGGAGGTGGAGGCGGGGAACGGAGGTCCCTGAGAGTGGAGCTGCTGTGACCCTCGTGGCGGCGGGATCGTCGGCCATCTTGGCCACGTGTGGTGCGGGCCTCCCTGCATACAGGAGACTTTGAGGAGCGGGACTGTCAGGCACCCCACTGTATTCCGTGAGCCTTGGAATCCTTCTCACTGCCTCAAAATAGGGCAACTATAGCCTGAAATTACAGGGGGATCTCTTGGGGGCAAAGATTTTGTCCAGCAGTCGCCCATTGCCCTCCACATTGGGTAGAGGCAGCAGGATATTGCCACTGAGGGCAAGAGGACACTTAGAGCTGCAGTAACCCTTGCATATGCCTATATTTACTATAACCATAGTAATTGTTGGTGATCTTTTAAGTCTAAATTCTCATTTTTTTTGAAAAGAAGGTATCTGCCAATTTTGGTCACTAGAGGGGGCCAAAGCTCTTTTTCTGACATAGTTGATAAAGTGCACTCTTCAAATTTCTCTATTCTTGCTGAGTCACTGTGACCTTGCAATACACCAGATGATAGCTAGGGATGTTTTGCTACTTTGCTGATATGTAATACTCACAATAATCCCTGTTTCTCCTGATACTTTTCTTTCTTTTATCAAACTTTTCTATCTCCTCATCCCTCTGTAACGGAGGGATGGACAAATATCTATCCAAATCCCAACCAAAAAAAACACTCGGATAAACAAAAACAAAAGAAAAAAAACACAGTGCTGCTCTCTCTGAGGCAACCCTCTGAAATCTGCCAGTGTTCCCTAGTGGCATCAAAAGGGGCCCCTAAAACTCCAAAAAATAAACCATCTACTATGCTCTCAGGGCACTCCCCTCTAGAGTTGTTAGAGGACGACCCGGCTCGATACTCCGGCTCCTTTTCAGGAGACATGGCTGCTTATGTTCAGCCTCTCCAACGAAGTCCGACAGGTCCCCAGCCATGGGTAACGAGCCACTTACTTTTATTCCGATATAGCTCAAGAGTTTCCGACAAAAATCCTGATGCCTATGATGGATAAAAGAATTTGAAGTATTTTTACATGCTTTCAATCAATCCGCGCTAACAATCGAGTACAGCTAATGCGCAAAAATAGTGAGAGCTTGAAAACAAGGTGGCTTCCGTGAAGTTTACCCTCCTCTAATGTGGGACAAGTCGCTAAACCCAAGTTAGGGAAACTGAAGCCGGCATTAAGAGACCGGATCGAAGAACTGGAGAACCGCAGTAGAAGGAACAATCTCCAGTTTTGTAGTTATCCCCGTATTCTATTACAGGGGATGGCCAAATAACTATTCTAACAGAGAAATTCCATGGGCCTTGGAGAGATTTGCCCACCAGACAAATATGTCCATTGAAGGGCCCACAGTTAGGACCCGCAGAGGCAGGAAGGGGACAGGAATGCGAGACCGCGCCCAGTAATTGCAAAATATACCTTAATTGGGGCCCTCAAGGAACAGTGTTGAGGCGTACAGAAGACGTGACACACCCCCATGTGGAGGGTAACAAAATCCACTGATCCAAAGATTTCTCTGCAACTGTGCCCAGGAAAAAGGAAGCTGTTTTCCCCCAGTGTGTAGGCACCTTCATGAGCAATCAAAAGATTATCAGCTCATGTATCTGCAAAGCATAGGGTGCAGACGGAGGGTAGGCAAGCTAGTTTTTTGAGGATCCCCGGCCCAAGCCAGGCGCCACTCCATATTGAGGAAGGTTAGATAGGAGACTAACGTTACACAAAGAAAACAGGAAATAATGGCTCTAGAGTCCTTTTGATTCATTGCAGCGATGCAGCTGCCGAATCAGGTTAATGTTTTGCTAGTTCGGGGGGTCAGTTGCTTGCTGATGACACAGAGGGAAACAGGCCGAACACTCCAATCTGGCGACAGCAGAAATAATCATAAAAGAGGCCAAAACGGTTCTGGAATCTTTAGTTGCAAAGTCAAGCAAATTGCTAGTAAAAATCAACCAGAATATGTATTTCAGAGGGCGAACAATATAGCCGTATGTGAGCAGGCAGGCAAAGACGCAACTTAAGTCGCAACCGGTGCTGCCCTGAGGGAATCCTGACTACCGCCGCAACGTCAGACAGAGCCAGAGGAGATTTTCCGAGACTATTTACTGAGTTCTTCGAGAACTCTATAGAGCACCCGCCGACTGACATGATCGGAATTGCGTCTTTCTAGACACAGGGTACCTTCCGGCCTTGAAGAAGAGCAGCAAGCTTTTTAGATAGTCCAATCACTGAAGAAGAGGTGATGACGAGCCGTTGCATCCCTTCGGCTATTGGGGAAATCGCCAGGGCCGGATGGCTATGGTAACGAATAATTATAAGCTTTAGCAGTTTTGAAATTACACGCCAATTTTGACTACCCTCTATAAATAGCGTATAATCAGGATCGGAGGGCGATGGAGTATATTCTCGGAGTCCGTGCACTATCTTACTTCCTATAACCGGGCAAGGACTCAAACCCTGGTTAAAAATATACCGTCCGATAGCTTTGCTCAACAGTGACATACATTATTAACTAAGATTTTAGCGACTCGACTCCAGCCTGCCTTCCTCATATAGTGCATCCTGACCCAGAGGGGCTTTGTGCAGGGGCGCAATGCAGTGGAAAAAATATTCGGTCGGTAGTTGGGGGCGACGGTGAGGGCCTACGGAACCTTCCTCGACACTTTTGAAGCTACTGAGTTTAGAAGCTGAAAAAGGCAATCGATAAGGTTTCTTTCTTGGCCCATTCTGTCTGCCACTCAGCCTAGGAGGAACTTTGGTCCAAAACGTTTCTGAATTTTCTTCCTATATTCAAGAGGGGTACATCTACTACCCACCTTTTAGAGATTAATGGGTTACTTCACTCCTCCCCTATAGATATTTTTAGAGGTACCAGGCAGGCCTGTCCACTATCCACCATTGCTACTTTTGATCTAGCAATAGACCCATTATTAGATTGGTCTAAAAGCTAGTTAACGCTGTCAGGTGGAGATTGAGGAGGACTCTCCGATTGTCCACGGATGTAGAGGCGTTTGCTGACGACGTGCTGGTTGGTCTTGAGAATCCGCGCGAGGATCTTGACGTGGATTTTGCAGAGGACGCTGCGGGAGGTGGATCCCTTTCGGGGGTAACATATCAACTTTGACAAAAACAAATGCAATGCGACTTACAGGGCCGGCCAAGCCTACATGGGCTCCACTATAACCATTTAATTGGTAGCATGAATAAAAATGCCCATTTGGGAGTAACGTTATCAAGGCTTCCGTCCATTTATATAAAAGATAATAATCACCCCCTTACATAGCTTCGATGGAGGCAAGATGCATACATGGAGGCAACTGCCCGCTGTCCATAGATGCCAGTGGAAAATCTTAACAAGTTGGTTAGGGTTCCAAACTATTGACCCCTACATCTTTGCCACATTAATATTAAACGCAAGGATTAGATACGCATGAATATGCTCTTTCGTCGCTTCTCTGGGGGGGTAAGAACCTCGAACCCAATGTTAAAATTGCAGCAGCCCAATGACAACGTAGGTATTAAACTTCCCAAATATTAGAGCAAATATTTGCTGCGCTGATCCCCCCGGCAGTGGGATTGGCTGCAGGTACATCAAAACGTACACGCACACGGATACCAAGACATGAGGCAATCTTTTGAGGGAAGACCACGGCTGGCAAATTTCTTACATTGCCATTACGTCCAAGCCCCGTAACTAATCAGTATCTAATCCCCTGGTATTTTCAACAAGGCGGGGATGGCAAAAATTGAGGGTGCTACTGGAGATTCCATCCACATGCCTCATTGTTCGTCACGTTTTATAGGCAACCCGTTTTCAACATGGGGTCCCACACAAAGATATTTTACATGTGGGAGTAAAGGTGGGATAGTGTCAGTTCAGGAATTGATGAGTACTACAACACATAGGATTATCTATGCTTGGAGTGAACTGAGGTTCTAAATTTCCAGAGCGGGGTCCTCCCTTTTTGCCTTACTTAAGTGCCCGTAGCTATGTTATTGACAACTGTTTCCATATCTTACCAACGAAAAGAATGGGACCCAACACTGCGCAAACTGTGCTCAGAGCACGGCGGAAAGGGGCTATAACCACTCGATACTAAAAAACCCCTGCATACGCCGCTTGATTTCTCGGAATCAACAATGCGCGGCAAAGTGGTTGAGAGACGATCCTAGTCTGGAGGTCCATACCTTACTCAAGGGCACTAACCAATAGCCGCAAAATCTATGGCCTAATTAGATATTGGGAGTATGTCACTTCAGTTATATCACAGGCTTAAATTACCAACCCCAGGTCAGAGTCATCGCATGGGTACTTTTGAGAGTAGATAGCTGTTTCAGATGTTGGACCCTGAGCCGGACATGTTACTACTGTAATATTAGCTGTCCAGTCATACAGGTTTTTTTGGGTAAGGGTGATGCTTATTGTACAATAAATCGCATTTGACGACTTATGTCCCCAGCAAACCCCTATGGCGCCATATTTTGGCATATAGACACCCCAGCGACTCTCAAGGAACCGGAAGTAGATAATTATTGTATATGATTACCAGCGCAGGGGTAAAAACCATTATTGAACACATGGATAACACGACTCTCGCCCCCCCTTCAAGGATTTTTTTTACAGATAAATAGTCTATATATTGAAAATGGCTGGAAGAGGCTTCTGGTAAAAAAGAGACACACGTTGAAAGAAACTTTCAAGTCCAGGGCAGTCTTTATTCCCTAACTTCCCGCAGCAGAATACAGGGGCTATTAGGGAATGCTTTACATAAAAACCGCATGGTTCAGGAAACAGGTATTAATGGGAGAGCCACCAATTAAAAGGGGTTATGACCTGACTCACCACAATAATGGTGTAAATCTAGTTCTGCCTTTGGCCTGCTTTTGGATGCCCAAGAATTCAGTTCAGCACAGTGAATTAAGATGTTTGGGTGTAGAAAATGGCAACCCGCGTTGCAGACCATCTTACTGACATCAGAGGTTGGGGGTTGGATTGAGAACGGAGCACTTATTTGTTGATATATGTTGGTTTTGATGTATGTTTTTATTTTTGCGCTGGCCTTACTAATATATGTAACCTTAAATGTGTTTGCGACTGCAGGCCATTCCTTATACGGTAACTACTATAGTATAAGGGAATGATAGTGGTCTGTAAGCCTGAGCCAGTATAATAATCAGTAAAATCCATGACCTAACATAACGTAAGCTTAAATGCGTCGCAAAGTCTTGTCTAGTGGTTTTATGCAAAGAATGGGCAAAGGACCCTGAATCTCGCTGTATGAACGGCACGATGTTCGCAAATCGACGGCACGGGATGTTGTTTGTTCACCCTAAGAATTTATATAAAGTACTTAAAACTGGTAAGTATAGAATATAGATTTCTGGAAGCTTTGAATCTTCTAACGTACATTACTCACTTACAAAACTATATTTTTATACTCCACGAAATGTTACACTTCGTCATAACTATTATAAAGAAAAGTAGAAGTAGTTGGGTGGCAGTGGTTGGGAGGTGGGGGAGAAAAAGAAAATATTGCATTCCGGAATGTACTCCGTACAGATCTGCCACTTAGCTGAATATTCTGTGAGTCATAGTATTTAGTGACTTTATCTTGTTTGCTACACGCCTTCACTGTATGTTTTGGAGTGCTTAATAAACAGATTTCAAAGAAATCATCAACCTAAACCAAGTTGTCTCTTATTTGATATCAACAGAAGTAAATCTGCCAATGGTATGTCAAAAATCAGTCCCGTACATCAGCTTATGGGGGACTGAGGACTTTTTTGCTCTGGGCAATCACTTATCCAGTGACGACTCTATTTTAGCAATATTTTGTCTCACAAGTCTGGTAACTAAATCTATACTGTGCGCTTTCTATATGGTCCCCTGGTGAACCACCATTTAGTGTGGGGAAATTCATCGGGTACTAAGTGTATTATATGCTTTTGGTTATTACATACAGCTAAACAAAACATAACAGTGGATTTACAAGGTGTGGTTAAGGGTTAGCCTCCGTAAAGAAGGGTCGG
Source organism: Phyllomedusa bahiana (assembly GCA_025379985.1). Classification (NCBI taxonomy): domain Eukaryota; kingdom Metazoa; phylum Chordata; class Amphibia; order Anura; family Hylidae; genus Phyllomedusa; species Phyllomedusa bahiana. Next base: position 153,084 of record JAODAL010000641.1, on the reverse strand, counting down.
CCTTTTCGTGGCGGGGTCTCCGCTATTTAGGCAGGGTGTGATAGGAAACTGCTAGGTTCTAAATAGAACCCACATGGTGACTATATTTTTCCCTTCATCCCTCCCCATCGGAAAAAAGAACTGCATTTCCATATGTTCAAGATGGCGCCTCTGGTCACATGAGTTTTGACATTGTCAGATTTACTACTGTTAATATCAATTAAGAGACAATTTGGTTTAGGTTGATGATTTCTATATTTCATATGTTAATATTTCAAATATATTTTGAGAGGTTATATTAAAATTTATATTTTATCTTTCCTTTCCTCTATTTTGGATTAATTTTGTAACTAAGGGGAACATTTTTTTGTGGATCTGAGATTCAGTGACATACATTACAAAAGTGCTGCACTATATGAGAGACATTATTTAGAAAATATTTTTTTCCACTAGAAAAACCTTATTAATTTTTCAATCTTTAATCAGCAAGTGTCCTGTACTGTAGACCACAATGATAATGATAGCACAGTAAGTATACTCAAGGTGGTAATGGGAGGCTTACAGGGATCAGCTAGAGTGTAGAGATGATGGTCCTGTTTTGGTGGATTGGTGCAGCCAGTATATTTCGCCAAAGGCCATTCATATCTTTCTAAAATGTATCCATCTAATTACAGTTGTTTAATATATGTATAACAGATCTGTTCTGTAATTAAGACCTTGCGGAAAGCTTGAAGTTAGAGAAAGAATCCAAAAAGCCTCTCTATCTGTGAGGCGTTTTCTCCAATCTCCGCCCCTAGCTTTACGATTGACCCTTTCGATAGATCTCACCCTCAAAAAAGCAATAGAGCCCTGATGCACATCACAAAATGAAACGGGTCTAAAAGTGTTATGAGTAATATCATGGATATGCTCTCTAATTCTAATATGCAATCTTCTTGTTGTACATCCAATATATTGTAAGCTGCACTGTGTACATGAGATGGGATATAGATGCTTACAGTAGGTAGGGATATAGGTGTCCCCTCGTAGATAGGTACATAGGTGACCTCCCCAGTAGGAAGGTATATAGGTGACCCCCTTAGCAGAAAAGTATATGGGTGACCCCTCGGTAGATAGGTATATAGATGCCCCTTGGATAGGTAGGTATACAAGTGTCCCCTTGGTAGGTATATAGCTTGGTAAGTAGATATACAGGTGCACCCTTGGTAGCTAGAAAGGCAAAATAAAACAAGTAATAATAATACTCATCTCTCCAATTCACAGGATAAAGATAAAGTACCGTAGGCTTTGCATCCTAGATGAGGTATAAGGGCTAGTGGCGTGATGAAACTACATTACACCACCAGCACTGCTCACTCAAACAGCACATGGGAGTCAATGGTGGGGCATAGAGCAAAGAGGTCAATGCCCCACTGCAATCTTTAACTATATGTGGCACGCAATCAGTTTAGAAGACTCACCTGTAGGGCCCACTGGGAACCTGTCTGGATATAACAGCCTAGCGATACTTTCTCTATACTTTCTGTTGTAAATACATGCACACTCAGCCAGGCAGAGCATGCATGTATATGGTGGTTATTGGGAGGATTGCTGTCGGCAAAACAGTGTGTGGTCAACAGTTTTTGAAGGTATAAGGGAACCTGAAGTGTGATTTTGTAGAATATCACAAACATGAGTCTGTACTTCCTCGTCAGTACCTTGATTTAACTGGTTGATGAAGTCCAAAGTTACTTTAACAAGTGTCTTCATATTTTGTAGTATGTCTCCTCTCACAACCCCCTGTGGCTGAGGACCAAGCTCGAAACCTGAAATGACAGAGGCAGTGATCACTTAAACTTCACATGGTCCATGGTCCTAATCTTAGGAAGGGTAAAAAAAAATCTGCCTTATATTTTTACTACTATTTTCAATTGTAGCCAGGTCTAGGATGTAAAGTAGACCTGGCTTTATGGTAACTTTTCAGGATAAGTTGTTTTATGTGTATACATGAGGAGTAGCACCAATTTCTGCCATTAAGTAAGTTGTACAAAGCATTTTCACAGATTTTCCCTTTTGCAGGTTTTTTACTCTATTTTTTAGTTGTCCTTGAGTTACTCAGTAGAGTCTAGCTGCTATGATGTTTGCAAACCCACATGCACACACAAGAAGATTTTGTTTCTCTATATCTCTAGTGAAGCACTAGTGTAAGATATAACATTTACTAGAGCTGTCTCTGTGTCTTTAATTACTCCCCCTCCCCTATCCATAGACTTCTATGAGCAGCATGTAACCTAAATGCTTAGCCAGTTGACAGCCCACATTATAAGCACAAAACACATTCCAGCTGTTTTTTTTAGAGGGGTGTGAGTCTGATAAGTGGAGAAAGAGGCATTTACTCTGATAAGATATATCACTGTATCACTGTCCTGTCAATTTGTTTTGAAAAGTCTAAGGGTAAGCTCTGTTGTAGGTAAAATGTTTGAAGGTTTCCTAAGAGATGCTATACTGGAGCATCTCACTGACAAAAAAAGTAAAACGCGTTCCAGCATGGGCTTATGAAGGATCGGTCTTGTCAAACTAATCTCATCAGCTTCTTATGAGGAAGTTAGTTCCAGACTGGATCGGGGTGAGGCATTGGATGTTATATATCTAGATTTTTCTAAAGCATTTGATACGGTGCCACATAAAAGGTTGGTAAGTAAAATGAGAATGCTTGGACTGGGGGAAAATGTGTGCAAGTGGGTAAGTAACTGGCTCACTGATAGAAAACAAAAGGTGGTAATTAACGGTGCATCCTCAGACTGGATCCCTGTTACTAGTGGGGACCACAGGGCTCAGGGTTGGGCCCTATCCTCTTTAATATATTCACTATTGATCTTACACATAGATTGCACAGTAGAATATCGATCTTTGCAGATGATACTAAGCTCTGTAAAATAATCAACACAATAGAGGATAATGTGTTATTGCAAAGGGGTCTGGATAGGTTGGAGGCCTGGGCAGAGAAGTGGCAGATGAGGTTTAACACTGATAAATGTAAGGTTATGCACATGGGGAAGAGAAATCCATTACATGACTACATGTTAAACGGAAAAATGCTGGGTAAAAGTGACTGGAGAAGGACTTGGGAATCCTGGTGGACGGTAAACTTAGATGTAGCAGCCAGTGTCAGGCAGCAGCTGCCATGGCCAATAGGATCATAAGGTGTAATAAAAGGGCATAGATGCACATGATGGGAACATTATTCTCCCATTATACAAGTCACTGGTTAGACCACACATGGAATATTGTGGACAGTTTTTGGGCACCAGTTCACAGGAAAGACATTGTAGAGCTTAAACAGGTACAAAGGCGGGCAACAAAAATAATAAAAGGACTGGGTGGACTGCAATACCCAGAAAGATTATCCAGGTTAGGGTTATTTATTTTAAAGAAAAGACTTTAGGGGGACATAACCCATAGCAGCCAATCAGAGCTCAGCTTTCATTTCATATACTGCTCTGTAAAAATTAAAACCGAGCTCTAATTGGTTGCTATGAGCTCTGATTGGTTGCTATGAGCTCTGATTGGTTGCTATGGACAACAAAGACTTAGCACTAAAGTCATGTCACTAGACAGTTTTCATACCTAAGGCCCAGAATGTCCTGAGAAAAAATTCTATACTTGATTTAGTACACACAGCACGTCCCTAAATACACGGGAAGAAACCTCCATACGTATGCTCAAGATGATGCTTACTTGTACTCACCAAGGCCAACTTTAGCAATAGAGGCCATATCATACAATTCTGATCCGGGAACAGTGTACAGATATATCCGTGGGTCCAAGTTTGGAAGATGGGTCTGAAAATAAGGATTATGTGCATGAACACAAAGTCTATACAGTTTCTACAAATCTACTATCTTATAGCCGACAATTCTTTGGTTACATCAGGACTGGGACAAGGTATTCTGGTGCCCTAGGCAAATACGGCACAAAGTGGAAAATTCAGCCCACTCCATGCCTCCCTCCACCCCCTTTTGTGCCTGGGAAGAAGTGGCGCCCAAGCCGGTAGCCTACCTGTCATCCTGATCTACATTGAAAGGCACAATCTTCTTACTGAAACAACGTAAAACAAAGCCAGTTCTTCATTGTTTGGTCTCCAAAGATTAATTACCATTACTTGAAGGCAGGCATCCTCAAACTGCGGCCCTCCAGCTGTTGGGAAACTACAACTCCCATCATGCATTTATATAATCTATAACAGTGGGCATGATGGGAGTTGTAGTTTCCCAACAGCTGGAGGGCCGCAGTTTGAGGATGCCTGCTTTAAGGCAATGAAACCATAAGTTTGCCTTTAAAACTGTGATATCACTGCAAACCAGTGTCAGGGCTGGGACAAGGCATTTTGGTGTCCTGAGGAAATATGGAAAATAACCCCACTCTGCCCCCACATCATGCACGGCTCCAGCTGGGTGAAACGGGACAATTGCTTTATCTATATGATTCCAATGAATTAGAATTTTTTTTTTATTTGCTCTGAAGCACCATTTTCTGAGACTTTTTTATATTTCCATGTACAGACCTGTTGAAGACCTGTTTTCGGATACCTACAAATTTTTAATTATTTATCATTTCAATTTAAATTTTTGAGGAGGTAAAGAAACCGATTTTGAGGTTGTGTATTGTTTTTTATGTTGTTCACTGTGCGGGGTAAATAAGGTTGCATATTACTACGTCAGAATTCCACAGATGCGATGATATTAATTAGGTTTAATTTTTTTTTACTATTATTCCTTTTTTTCTATGTACAACGGGAAAGGGTTTTTTAAACTTTTTTATAGATTTGTAAAACTTTATACATTCTTAGTCCATAACTTTAGTCCTCCTTGGGTATTTGACCTTGACTAATGTATTGCAGAACAGTGTAATGTTACAGCTCTCCTATTAGACCATACCTCTGGCTGGGTGTAATAGGAGCAGTAAGATGGCCAATGGCCTTCATTAGGTTCCTGGCTGCAATGACTGCCGGTCGGCATCTTGCTGTTGCATTGCAGGGGAGCCGATCGGTCAAGAAAGGGTGCACCCTCCTCCTGCACAACTGCCAGAGTGTGTGAACTCAACCTAAGGTGACCAAATATATTACAAGTATGGGATCACAGGTGATTGACCTTATCCCAGGCGCTATATTAAAGGGGTTGTCTCACTACAAGGATTGTTTTTTATATTAAAGATCTTGCAAAAACAAGTCACTTTGCAATATATGTCAATTAACAGTGTCCTACCTATTCCAAGATATCCACTCTTTTATGAGCTGCATCAGCTCCTTTGGTTGCTATAAACTACAGACCTGTTTGATCTATTCTGATAGGCTGCCAGCACTGGTTGCTATAGCTACAGACCTGGCTTCTATGCAGCCAGTGGAAGACAGTAAACACACCCCTGAATTCAAAGTGAAACTCAAACCAAGGTGACAAACATATTACAATATGGATCACAGGTGATTGACCTTATCCCAGGCGCTATATTAAAGGGAATGAAAAACATATAAATACGTGGCAGTACTTAGCTGTACAACATCTCCTTTAGGAGATTAAAGGTAGTCCCGTAATAGACTGTTGGAGCCGATCATGCTGAAAATTAGGATAAGGGAACATAAAAGTGCTTTTAGAAATTTCAAAAATAAAAAAGACAACTCAGACGCACCCACAAAATTTGGTGAGACTACTGTAGCGAAACACTTCAATGAACACCAACATAACATTTGTGACTTACGTTGGTGTGTACTTGAACAAGTGAATGTCTCAGATACAAGTCAAAATAAAACTAGGTTATTACAGAGGGAAGCGTACTGGATTGCAACAATGGACACAATCGCACCAAAGGGGGTTAAACGAATCTTTAAGTCTACGTTGCTAAATATAATTTATGCACTAAATTAAATGTTCTCCCTTATCTTTTCATGTTCTCTAAGTTCCAGTTTTTCGTATTGTTTTTAGCAGTGATATCAATATATTGTTTTTAGTATAGGTTATGTAACATACACACCTGTGTGATTACGGACAGTGAATAAAGAGGATGGTGTGCCCTTACTACGCATGCTTGAGAAAGGAAGGCGTACCTTCCGAAACGTCGCGTCATTACATGGCGGCACTGAGCTGCATCCCAGCATGATCGGCTCCAACAGTCTACTACGGGACTACCTTTAATCTCCTAAAGGAGATGTTGTACAGCTAAGTACTGCCACGTATTTATATGTTTTTCATTGCCTAAGGTGTTCGTCATAGAACTATGTCTTTTATGCACCTATTCATAAAGATGAAGTAAAGATATATGTTTAGCCATACAGCTTTCGTGTATGTTTTGATGGTTTATACAGGGGAGTCTAAGCAAGGTACTCCCAACAGCTGGGACAACTACGTGTGCACTACTAAAATACGGCATTGTTTGCAATAGTTGGATGAAGCTATATTAAAGGGTTCACCCAGTTTAGATTATTCACTTTGATACAAAATAGGCAATTTTCAGTCAATAAAGGAGGGGGCACATTAATCAGGGTCCTCATCTCTTGATCAATGGAGGACCTTTCCTGCATTACACAGACAAACCCATTAATATGAATGGTCATTGTATAATGCTTCATTTCTCCTGTGGTGGCGCTGCAAGAAGAACACTTGCTACCAAAGTTCTCCACAGATTAGAGCTGTTCTCTGAGGATCTCCCTCAAGTTGGGACTTTCCAAAGTGGAGAACCCATTTAGGGTTTGTTCCCTAGCTGGCCCTCTCTGTTTCCCCCCTTTTATTTGCTTGCAACTTTATTCTTGTTTCTTCTGTCTTGTTCTATTGTAGTTCTGTTATCTGCTTTAGACGGACAAATGCCTTCTTCACATACAAGAAAGCAATAAGCCAGACCTGCTATCATACTAAACCTCTTCTTGGCACTAAATTGGCCAAGTCCTACGTTGTACATTTAGTACATGACATATGTTGAGTGTCTGTTATGCACTACAAAACCTAATAAAAAGAAATTTTCTAAGAAAAATAATGGAAAAATCAGCGACGTGGAATCCTAAATTAATACTGATCTAAAAATATTTATAACCTCTGGGTGAAACCATCTTTGGTTGTCAGTTATCTCTATAAACATTAGACTCAGCTCAAAGCTACAAGCAATGAAATGGAGGGAGGCAGAGTTTAAGCTGATACCCCATGATTTAAAGGGAACATTCCACCATAAAAAGCTGTCGGTTGTACTAGCACCATGTTATAGAGCAGAAGGAGCTAAGCAGATTGATATATAGGGCCACATGTATGAAAACTGACTAGGTCTAAAATTCACTTTTTTTCCTATAGCAACCAATCAGAGCGCCCCTCTCATTTTTCCAGAGCACTATATAAAATGAAAGGGGCGCTCTGATTGGTTGCTATGGGAAAGAAAGTGAATTTTAGACGTAGTCAGTTTTCATACATGTGGCCCATAGTGTGTGTAAAATGAGTCAATAGATCTTGCTATTTGCTAATTGAAATTCTGGGCTTAGGAGTCCAGTGGGTGGTCCTACTCAGTGATTGACAGCCTTTCCTGTATCAGCGTACATAGAAAAAAAAAAGAAAGATAGAGTGCCATTCCCTAGTGTATTAGTCCCACGCAGGATAAGTGCATAATATAGTAAAACTGCTCACCTTATGGTTTTGTGCGATCGACAGAGGCACAACACTCTTCCCACATATCAAGCAGTGAACCTGCTACAGCAGCCAGAGATTTTGCTCCAAATCACAGAGGTAGATGCAAGGAAAGATTCACAGTATAAGAAAAATGTATCTTGGCGCCTACTTCACAGTGAAATTAGTTACCACATCAAAAGATATGGATGTACGGTTAATAGACTACTTTTATTAAAGAAATAAGAAGGGGGGAGGTCTTCACGTTTCTTAAATGCATTTTAAACCAAGGAAGTCGGATATTGTTTCCCATGGGATCAGTGGGTAATAGACTCAGTGTATTCAAGAAATTTGGAATAGTCTATATATTTTTTACAGAGTCTTCTAAAATGGCCTGAATATATCTGAAATATGTGGGGACGACCATGCAGATGCTACACATTCACTTATCCCGTCACTGAGTGTGTCTAAAGAGGGTCGATATGAATCAGTGTTGCAATCACGCATTAAGGCTGCTTTCACACAGCGCAGTTTTGGTGCAGTTTTAACTGCGCTCCATTTAAACTGCTTTTATTACCAGCAGCTTTTTCCACGTCTCTAAACTGTTTGGAAAGTGAGTAATCAATTAGTGTGTTTGTATCCACAAGACGTCACACAGTCATTGATTACTTGCTTGAAACATCTTTAGGAACACGTTAGACAACTGAAAGAAGCTTGCCGGTAATAAAGGCAGAATAATTGGAGCACAGTTAGAACTGCATCAAAACTGCGCTGTGTGAAAGCAGCCTAAAGACTTCAATAGTATCAAAATCACTCCGATATATTACCGTATATCCCTGATGACAAAATGAATAGATATCACTTGTTACAAAAACACAAAGGGCGACATGTATGATCGGGAGTTGTGCCCGATTTCTGGTGGAAACTGCGCCTCACCGATCCAAATCCCCTGTCGGACGCAGTGATGCGATGTTAGGCGCAACCTTCGCCACTTTCGGCTAACATGAAGGGGCGTGCAATGGGCGCGGTGTGGGCGATCTGGGACGGGACGCACCACATTCGAATACTCCGAGGCATGCATGAATGCCAGTCGGCAAAGTGAGGCGCATTGCAGCTCCGACAGGCAGACCTCGTTGAAAGTGGTCTACTTGAGCCGGAGGAGGCGAAGTGAAGCGAGAACGTAATGGAATGGGGCAAAATGTGCTCTAGGTCGACTGTTACAACAGTACAATACTAAAAAAGAGTTGTCTCTAAAATTATTTCATTAATAAAGATAAATATCAAAGTTGGCTAAAAACGATTAAATGTATTGTAAAAGTTGATAATTTAAAATAAGAGGAAAAATATATAAGATCACAAAAGAAATACATCTGAGCTCTCAGCACCGTGCGGCATGGATTATGAATCCAAATCATTGTTATTAGGTGTAAATCATTATCTGAAAAAAGAGCTCAAACCTTCTAAAACATACATCAATCAAATCACTAACAATGCATTTGTCGCCGTCACTTGCGCTACACCAGGAATTACGATATAGAGAATTGCCGGGGAATACAGTAATTCAAATTCTGTAAGCTCTTCTCATTGGTCGGCAAAAAGCAGCCAATCAGAATAGGAGCGAGAGTGACCCATTCTAACCTATGGAGGAGTATGGACCAATCAAATGAAAAGGCAGACAGTTCAAAATACAGTAAAAAATTAGAAAAGAGCTGATTGGTTGAGCTAGTGGGGGCTTCGCTATCCTGGCCAATCAGAGCGTGAGCTACTTTGTCCCATTGTGGTCTATGGACAGATCGGGGCAATGTAAAGTATATGTATAATAATTTCTCATAGAAGGGATATGGATGAACTGCCAGGCGGCAGATATGAATCCACCAATCAGATGTAGTGCGTCGATTTTGAGTGGAGCAAGAAGGGCGCGATAGAAGGGCGCCATAAAAGTTATTACTGTCTATGGGAAATATTCTAGTACTGTGATTGGTTGGGGGGAAGAAGGGCTCGTCCAGCTTAGCCAATCAGCGGCTGAGCTACCTTCTCATAGAGTTCTATGGTGAAAAGAAATGCAGAGCGAGATCTGTTTGTGATTGGCTAAGTTAAAAGAGGCGCGGTTATTTGGACCAATGGGAGAGCGAGTGACACTTTAATGGGTTTTCTAATGCAATCTGTAATAAAACTGTACATGGCCGAAATCAAATGATAACACTCACGAAATTGTACCGATCTCTATATAAAATGAACAATAATATGGGGGTAACGAAAATAAACCAATAAAAATGAATTCAGTTAGTTCATTTTTATTTCTTTATTTTCGTTAGCCCCATATTATTGATCATTGGCTAACGAAAATAAACAAATAAATATGAACTCATTGAATTCATTTTTATTTGTTTATTTTCGTTACCCCCATATTATTGTTCATTTTATATAGAGATCGGTACAACTTCAAGAGTCTTATCATTTTATTTCGGCCATGTACAGTTTTATTATAGATTGCATTAGAAAACCCATAAAGTCGCTCGCTCTCCCATTGGCCCAAATAATCGCGCCTCTTTTAACTTAGCCAATCACAAACAGAGCTCGCTCTGCATTTCTTTTCCCCATAGAACTCTATGAGATAAGTATCGCATGTGTATCTCACCCGCTGATTGGCTAAGCTGGACGAGCCACTCTTCCCCCCAACCAATCACAGTACTAGAATATTTCCCATAGACAGTAATAACTTTTAGGGCGCCTTTCTAGCGCGCCCTTCTTGCTCTACTCAAAATAGACGCACTACATATGATTGGTGGATTGATATCTGCCGTCTGGTCTCAACCAATCAGCTCTTTTCTGCCTTTTTTATTGTATTTTGAACTGTCCCGCCTTTTCATGTGATTGGTCAACACTACTCCATAGGTTATAATGGGTCACAGTCCCTCCTATTCTGATTGGCTGGTTTCTGCCGACCAATGAGAAGAGCTTACAGAATTTGAATTACTGTATTTCCCGGCCGTTTTCTATATCGCAATTCCTGATGTAGCGCCGCTGACGGCGACAAACGCGTTGTTACTGATTTGATTGATGTCTGTTTTTAGGATGTTTTAGCTCTTTTACAGAGAATGTTTTACACTTAGTAAATAAATCGTTTTTATTAATACTCCATGCCGCACGGAGCGGAGATTGATTTTTTTTTGCGATCTTACATATTTTTCCTTTAATTTTAAATGATCGACTTTTTCACTACATTTAATCGTTTTTAGACACCTTTGATTTTTCACTTTATTCATTGATTCATTTGAAAGACAACTCTTTTTGCTATTTACTAACATGTTACTAATGATTTTTCGCTCATTTCCAGCCTGTCTAGAATCGGAATACATGTTATGCGCAGTCCTTTCTGCGCCTAAGTCCCGCACTGCGCCCCACACACTGGCGAGGCGCAGTGAACTTTTCCCCGCATGTATGAGCGCACCTCCTCGGGCGCTGATATAAATGAGGTGCAGCTTTCACTTTAGATGGGGCGAAAACGGGCGCTCCGACGCGCCAATCTTCATACATGTCGCCCAAAGTCTACTGGATGTTTAAACTTCAAACGGTGAAACCGAAAGGTTTAAATGAGACAGTAGAACTGAAATATTCATTATCTGACATATCTTGCTTCATTTACTGCTGCTCATGATATTGTTATTATTGTCTATACAGTAAGCAACGAATAAGGGCAGTATGCCTGAAACGCGTCTCTGTCAACACTCGTGCAATATGGATGATGTTATATATTTTTAATAACATTGGAATAAAGGAATGCATTTTATTGATACAGAAGTTTGTCACTTCTTCGGTGCTGGACTGCTGTGAATAAGTTTCTTCTTGGAGTATATTAGAAATCCCCTGGGTTCCTTGCATCTTATTGTAATTGTTCATTTGCCAGCAAGGTGAGCAGAGAGGTTTTCACTTAGATTGTTCATTCATTCATTTATTTATAGTCTTTGTGACTACTTTAAAGATCTCTTGTTGTGATGTCTCCATTGATGTAATTACTGTGAATATTCTCCTGCTGGGATGTTTCATTGATCAACCCCTCCTATCCCTACCTTGCGAGACTGTGGGCACTTACCTAATTTAAGCTGGACATTTAAATGTAACTGTTATTCCCAGTCTTTTTTATCTCTTGACGAAGCACCGGTTTGGGCGAGAAACACGTACTGTAGAGCTCCCCTCTTTTTATTGTTTTACTAAAATAATCTTTTAACCATATATCCATGTCTTTTGATTTGGTAACTAATTTCACTGTGAAGCAAACGCGAGATAATTTTTTCTTATACTATGAATCTTTCTCAGCATACATAGAGATGGCTGTCACTCACTCATTAGGACTGCCCACTGGACTCTTAAGCCCTGAAAAAGCAGAGGTGTAAATTTATATTTGCATAAAATCTTTTTGTATAACACTATATATCAATCTGCTCAGCTACTTCTGCTCTATAACATGCAGATCATCCGTTCAAAGTGACAAGTTCCCTCTAAAGGAAACCGGTCAGCTACTTTATGCTGCTTCAAAACGGAGTCATCTGTCCGCCTGCAGCAACTTCTCCACGCACCTGGTTTAACTTCACTAGGAGCGACATGTATGAATCATGGCAATGACAGGACAGTTCTTAATAGCTTTAAGGTAGTGTAGAATGTATGAACCTGTTCTTCTGTATAAATAAAGGCGCAGTGTAGAGCCAATACGACAAGTCTGGCTCAGGCATCACCTTTACCCTGGTCTGACTGTTCTTCTGCAGGTCATACATACAGGGCAGTGTAGAGCCAATACCACAAGTCTGGCTCAGGCACCACCTTTACCCTGGTCTGGCTGTTCTTCTGCAGGTCATACATACAGGGCAGTGTAGAGCCAATACCACAAGTCTTGCTCAGGCACCACCTTTACCCTGGTCTGGCTGTTCTTCTGCAGATCATACATACAGGGCAGTTTAGTGCCAATACCACAAGTCTGCTCAGGCACCACCTTTACCCTGGTCTGGCTGTTCTTCTGCAGGTCATACATACAGGGCAGTGTAGAGCCAATACCACAAGTCTGGCTCAGGCACACCTTACCCTGGTCTGGCTGTTCTTCTGCAGGTCATACATACAGGGCACTGTAGAGCCAATACCACAAGTCTGGCTCAGGCACCACCTTCACCCTGGTCTGGCTGTTCTTCTGCAGGTCATACATACAGGGCAGTGTAGAGCCAATACCACAAGTCTGGCTCAGGCACCACCTTTACCCTGGTCTGGCTGTTCTTCTGCAGGTCATACATACAGGTGCAGTGTAGAGCCAATACCACAAGTCTGGCTCAGGCACCACCTTTACCTGTCTGGCTGTTCTTCTGCAGGTCATACATACAGGGCAGTGTAGAGCCAATACCACAAGTCTGGCTCAGGCACCACCTTTACCTGGTCTGGCTGTTCTTCTGCAGGTCATACATACAGGGCAGTGTAGAGCCAATACCACAAGTCTGGCTCAGGCACCACCTTTACCCTGGCTGGCTGTTCTTCTGCAGGTCATACATACAGGGCAGTGTAGAGCCAATACCACAAATCTGGCTCAGGCACCACCTTTACCTGTCTGGCTTTCTTCTGCAGGTCATAATACAGGGCAGTGTAGAGCCAATACCACAAGTCTGGCTCAGGCACCACCTTTACCTGGTCTGGCTGTTCTTCTGCAGGTCATACATACAGGACAGTGTAGAGCCAATACCACAAGTCTGGCTCAGGCACCACCTTTACCCTGGCTGGCTGTTCTTCTGCAGGTCATACATACAGGCAGTGTAGAGCCAATACCACAAAGTCTGGCTCAGGCACCACCTTTACCCTGGTCTGGCTGTTCTTCTGCAAGTCTACATACAGGGCAGTGTAGAGGCAATACCACAAGTCTGGCTCAGGCACCACCTTTACCCTGGTCTGGCTGTTCTTTCGCTAGGCATACATACAGACAGTGTAGTGCCAATACCAAGAAGTCTGGCTAAGACACCCACTTTACCTGGTGTCTTCTGCAGGTCATTCATACAGGCAAGTGTAGTGCCAATACCACAAGTCTGGCTCAGGCACCACCTTTACCCTGGTCTGGCTGTTCTTCTGCAGGTCATACATACAGGAGCAGTGTAGAGCCAATACCACAAGTCTGGCTCAGGCCCAAACCCCCTTTTCCCTGGTCTGGCTGTTCTTTCTGCAGGTCGTACATGACAGGGACAGATGTAGTGCCAATACCACAAGTCTGGTAGGCACAACCTTTACTGGTCGGGCTGTCCTAACTGTTCCGCGCTAGATTTTGCATCAAAGAATCTTAAATGTGTCTACTTCTAAGGAATGTGACGCCCTTAGACACACCCCTAATCTATGGAAGCATTAAAAGAGTGTCTTTGATGCAATTTACAAAGGGACTTATTCGCGCCAAAGTTTGGGTGAGGCATGTTATACAAGTCCTTTTTTGGCCCAAAGTACACCAGAAAACGAGTGCAGCCCTGTTCATACATGTCACCTTTGGTGTTTTACCTTGAAATACCGCCACATTTTCAGGTAAAACTCACAAAGTTGGGACCAGGTAACCTGCAGCAATTTCATTCTGGGCATTTGGGCAGCATAAAGTATGAATGGGGCTGCAGCAGTTATCTGGCGTCTTTTCAGCCTGATATCAGTCACAGCCCCTTTCGCTACATGTTTAAATGTCCCACATGCCATTATCAGGTTGCATTACATATGGTGCCAGTGGCAGATTTGTTAATGCGGACCGATCTGGGGGGGTGTGCCTGGAGGCGGGGCACACCTTGATAACTTATGAAAAGCTTATAGATTTAATGCTTCACTACGGCAGTTCCTAGGCTCTTTACTGGCTGGAAAAAGGTAGAGTCACTTTCAAAGGGCGTTTATTGAGCCCCAGAAATGTCTTAACAAGCGCTAGAATGCGCCTGATTTATGACCCACTGTAGAGCGGGTTCATAAATCAGGCACATTCTAAGCCAGTATAAATTTGACACGCCAAATTTCATACATGCTGCCCAAAGTGTCTGACAGGTTCCCTTTAAGTGTATGCTTCCATAGATGGGTGCAGTTACCTGTATGTAGTGGCATGCATGCAGATCCAGGTGCCTGTGAGCTTCGCTGATGATCAGGCAGGCACCCATGTTAGACGTAGTGTTGTGGATATCCCAGTAAATCACGTCATTAAGGTTCATTGCTTCTCCTCTTGGGACGCCAAACACCCGGTCAATCTCTCTGGCCCTTTTCACTTCATATGGATCATCCTGTGACTCTGGGGAACTAGAGAAGAAATTCTTATTCTCTGTACCTTTATGGTACTCGAAGCAATTAGATTAGATACTGAGTAAAGATAGATAGACAGACAGACAGACAAACAGATAGATACATAGATAGATAGATAGATATTTTTAAAAAATATTTCATATCTGAAACAGACAAAATAAAGTGCAACGTCATCTCATAGAAACTTTTTTGAGCCAAATCTAGATACAGAAATATCACATCAAAACCACCTAATATTGTGTGGGTCCTGCTCGTGCTGCCAGAAAAACTCTGAACCATCAATGTATGTGGGACTCGCACCAAATTCTGAGATGGTCTGGTGTATCTGGGGAAGCCCATGACATTTAGCATAAGATCTTTAAGGAGACCGTATCGCTTTCATCAGTTCGGCTGTGTTTTCTCATTGTAGGCTTAATTTTCTTAGGTTCCTCATAATCCAGGGGGTTTCTTCCCCTTACCAGCTGGGTGTTTTCTTAATGTTCGTGCACGCTCCCGAGTCAGGTGTATGTTTTACATCAGTGGGAGGGGATGTGCTACATCCTGCTCCCCCCCCTCGTTGTCTGCATTCCACTCCACATGTCACTGTGTCGTTTCCCATCCCTATGCAGTCTTATTTTGTAAAGTGCTGGTTACATACTAAAGACTGCATTCAAATCTAGACAGACTTCTGTGAACTCAGAGCACTGATCTCTTCTCCTCTCACAGATGGAGGTTTGTTACAGTTGAATCCTGAAAGAGAGCACTACCTTTAGGGCATACCAAAAGTGTACAATGTATAGGGAGGTGGTACATGTCACAGCTACAACAACATGATACCAGGAGCCAAAGTTTCCCAGAACATTGCCCAGAGCATCACACTGCCTCCACTGACTTGTCCTTCCATAGTGGATCCTGTTGCCATCTCTTGCCTATGGCAGGTGAGTCACACACAGCCTTCCTCATTATAAGAAACTACTTCAGATCCATTGCTTCAATCATCTCACGCACAATTTAGATGTCACTTGGGCCATTGTAGGTGCTTTCAGGAATGCAGAAGGGTCAACTTGGGCTCTCTAACCAGTGTGCAGCTAATCTTTGAGCTGTCAGAACAGGCATTCTAACCATTGTCCAGCTAATCTGTTAGGGGTCAGCATGGGCTCTCTAACCAGTGTGCAGCTGACTTGCGAGGTGTCAGCATGGGCTCTCTAACCAGTGTGCAGCTAACCTGCAAGGGGTCAGCATGGGCTCTCTAACCAGTGTGCAGCTAACCTGCAAGGGGTCAGCATGGGCTCTCTAAACTGTGTGCAGCTAATCTGTGAGGGGTCAGCTAAGTCAGTCTAACCAGTGTGCATCTAATTAGAGGGGCTCAGCATGGTCAAGTATAACCAATGCGGTTGCAGCTATCTGAGAGGGGTTCAGATGGGATCTCTACACACAGTGTGCAGATAATGAGAGGGATACAGCATGGGATCTACTAAACCGTGTGCAGCTAATCTGAGAGGGATCAGCATGGGATCTCTAACCAGTGTGCAGCTAACCTGCAAGGAGTCAGCATGGGCTCTCTAACCAGTGTGCAGCTAATCTGCGAGGGATCATCATGGACTCTCTAGAGCTAGTGTGTACACTTAATGGTTGTTGTAGGATCAGCATGGGCTCTCTAACTAGTGTGTAGCTAATCTGTGAAGGATCAGCATGGGATCTCTAACCAGTGTGCAGATAATCTGCGAGGGGTCAGCATAGGCTCTCTAAACAGTGTGCAGCTAACCTGCAAGGGGTCAGCATGGGCAGTCTAACAAGTGAGAAGCTAATCTGCGAGGGATCAGCATGGACTCTGTAACCAGTGTGCATCTAATCTACGAGGGGTCAGCATGGACTCTGTAACCAGTGTGCAGCTAACCTGCGAGGGGTCAGCATGGTCAGTCTAATCAATGTGCAGCTAATCTGAGAGGGATCAGCATGGGATCTCTAACCAGGGTGCAGCAAACCTGCGAGGGATCATCATGGGCTCTCTAACCAGTGTGCAGCTAATCTGCGAGGGCTCAGCATGGACTCTGTAACCAGTGTGCAGCTAACCTGCGAGGGATCAGCATGGGCTCTCTAACCAGTGTGCAGCTAATCTGCGAGGGATCAGCATGGGCTCTCTAACCAGTGTGCAGCTAATCTGCGAGGGATCAGCATGGGCTCTCTAACCAGTGTGCAGCTAATCTGCGAGGGGTCAGCATGGACTCTGAACCAGTGTGCAGCTAACCTGCGAGGGATCAGCATGGTCAGTCTAACCACTGTGCAGCTAACCTGCGAGGGATCAGCATGGGCTCTCTAACTAGTGTGTAGCTAATCTGTGAGGGATCAGCATGGTCAGTCTAACCAAGGTGCAGCTAACCTGCGGGGGAGGGGAGGAGGCGCGAGGAGGGATCAGCATGGGCTCTCTAACTAGTGTGTAGCTAATCTGTGAGGGATCAGCATGGGCTCTCTAACGAGTGTGTAGCTAATCTGCGAGGGGTCAGCATGGTCAGTCTAACCAGTGTGCAGCTAACCTGCAAGGGGTCAGCATGGGCACTCTAACTAGTGTGCAGCTAATCTGCGAAGGCAGCCTGACGAAGTGTCCAATAGTACACGAACCACATGTAAAGAGTTTGTGTTATTTTATATACATTTTTACGATGGCATGATGTTTATACTTGAAGCATAAGAATGAAAATTTCTAAAGTCAGTGCTTGTTGTATCGTGAGATTTTCAGTCTAGTCATTAGCTTTCACTAGAATCCGAGGACGACTCTCATTCTTATTACTCTCAGTTTCGTATTTTTACTGCTGCAGTCTCTACGGAACCGTGCTTGGAATTTATGATGGACAGTCTGGATGCCTCGCAGTCACTGATGTTCGTGGATCCTGGGAGGTCCCTATGCGTACAAGAACATATGTGTTTTAAGTGAACCAGCCTAGAACATGGAGCACTGGCAATACTGTCCCTCCAATTACCCTTCCAGGCCAAAGGCATATGTCATGATGTTGGCTGCATGATGACGTCATAGCATCACTTACCAGGAGGATCAAGGAACTAGTCAGGGGAAAAGGAGGAGGTGAGTTTTGGGGTTTTTTGTACTTAAGGGGGCACTACCTTTCTAAGCCTTGTCTATATACCTACCTGGGGACTTCCCTGCCTATCTACCTGGAGATTTTCCTTCCTACCTACCTGGGGCTTGCATACCTATCTACCAACCTAGGGCCTCTCCCTGAAGACTTGACTTCCTACATACCTACATGTAGCCTTCTTACCAAACTACCTAACTGGGACCGTGCCTAGCTACCTACCTGGTGCATTGCATGCCTACCTATATACAGTATCTCACAAAGTTAGTACACCCATCATATTTTTTTAAATATTGTTTGATATCTTTTCAGGGGACAACACTGAAGATCTGCCACTTTGATACATTGTAAAGTAATCAGTGCACAACTTGTATAACAGTGTAAATTTGATCAGAATAATTCAACACACAGCCGTCAATATAACCAAAAATGGCCCAGACAACACTCAGCCAAGTAAACAGGGAATACACTATTACGCTATGTCCACACTGCAAAGGAAAACGATTGTATCTTCGCTGCTTTTCATTTTTTAAAAGCGCCGAAGATAACAATTTTTGTTTTTATGCAGCCCCATGCGGCAATAGGAAAGAGGAGCTTGCAGTTCCCAACAGCTCGTCTTTTCTTATGCCCGTCTTTCGGCAGCGGCGTACTATATCAACATGTTGTAATGAGAGGCCAGCGCCTTCTCGTCTTGCTAGTGCCATTTCCCATACAATACAATGGTATGGGCAACGTCAGGAAAACGAGAAGCGACCACGGTTCTTGTACAAAGTGTGACAAGAACCGCGGTCCTGGATCAGAGAAAAAACGGCCACTTTCAGGCCGTTGTTTGTCCGATGCAGTGTAGACATAGCCTTATATCAAGAGAGGTACTAATCACTCCAAAGGTTTTACATACCAGACTAGATAATGACGACAAGGAGGATTTGTTCCTATAAAATACAATTCAATCTTTATTAAATAACAAATTTGACAAACATAGTCAAATATGACGACTACAATACATACGTGGCTAGGCACTAAAAGTGAGACAAAAAGTCATATATCCATCAAAAATTGAGGAATAGTACAAGCTATAAATATATTAAAGTATAAGTACAACATTGTCTAAGTGCTAATAACCTCATCAATAAATATTAAAGTATAAGTCAACATTGTCTAAGTGCTAATAACCTCATCAATAAATATCAGGTATAAAGAATATACAAAGCTCACAGCATTGATATAAGCTCACCCCAAATTGTCACGCCACAAGCCCAGTGCATATTTTGAGGAGTTATCAGGGGGCCACAGTCATCAATGTCTGAACCGCTGGCAACAAAAGTGAGAGAGATATGCTGCCCCCTGAAGGTAGGTTTACAGCCCCCTGTAAGTACAAGTAGATAAACTGATATCTATCTATGTATAGCCCCCTGTAGGTACAATTAGATATACAGCTCCCTGTAGATAGATATACTGTCCCCTGTAGGTACAAGTATATATAGTCCTCTGTAGGTACAGCTAGATATACTGCCTCCTGTAGATAGGCCCCTGTAGGTGATAGGCCCCTGTAGGTGAGATTTTTCCCTGTATAAAGGCCCCCGTAGGTTATAACCCTCTGTAGGTGATTTGCCCCGTGTAGATTATAGGCCCCCCTGTAGGATATAGCCCCCTGTATTTTATAGCCCCCACCCGGAGGTTATAGGCCCCCTGTAGGTTATAGCCCTCCTGTAGTATACAGTCCCCCTATAGGTTATAGGCCCCCCTGGAGGTTATAGGCCCCCCTGGAGGTTATAGCCCCCTGTAGGATATAGCTCTCCTGTAGGATATAGCCCCTTTATAGGGTTATAAGGCCCTCCTGTAGAATATAGGTCTACACTGTAGGTTTATAGTCCTGTACGCCCCTTGTAGGATGAATTAAGCTACCGCCCCCTGTAGGTTAATGCACACCCTCATAGCCAGACCGCTGCCCCTCCCCTGCATGGCCCCCCTGTAGGATATAGCCCCTTGAGGTTTATAGGCCTCTCATTTGTAGGCTTATGTAGTTCCAACTTTAAGGGGATTACCGTAGGAGTGTGGGGACCTCCCCCCCCCCCCCCGTGGGGGTGGTGGTGGGCGATCGGGGGCGGGGCGCCAACGGAAGAATTAAAGGCCGCTGTAGGATATAGGCCCCCACTGTCCCTGCCAACTTGCAGTGCTGCCCTATATGGCAGACGCCAACTGGGCGGCAAAACCCAGTACAGTACCTGTACATGTGACTGCTGGCCATCAAGAAAGACAAAGCCAGGTTGGATCTCAGTCAGGGTTACCAACAATATGGGTACATCTTCATAGACAGATGCAGATAGACAGAAGAAATACACCAGAATAATAAGGCAAGGGTCGAACAACTCATTCTCTGGAACGAGGTACTAAGAATCAGGAGAAAAGGCGATAGTCACAAAAAAAACAGACGCGGAGTTTCTGGTACAAAATCGTAAGCGCATTAAACTGCAACAAAAGACAGAGAGAGAAGGTGAAACAGAAGCAGCTAGTAACCTTCCATAGGCAAAGGCAGGAAGTCTGTCTGCAGGTTTAAATGATGTGCCCGGCACGACCGCCCACAACAGCCCGACTGGTGCCGGTTCCGTGCACTCTATTGGCCCTGTGTGACACTCCCTTTGTTCTGAATTGGTGGTTGAGCCCTACTTCTGAGCTCACCAGCAAGCTTCTCACAGGGCCTGTGATAGACACACCCTGGCCAGGTGAACTTAACCCTCTGCAGAAGCATTGCACCTTAGCAGCAAAGGAAATGATTCCATGGTACGTGAGTCATGTCATCTTCATAATGATGATTGCGCAAGAAAGACCACATAACAGTTTGCATGAAAGACACAGCAGACTAAGGACATGGATTACTCGGAACCGTGTCCTGTGGTTGTTGAGAACAAGGATAAAACATTATTTGGTTTAGCTATCAAGTGTGGTATGCCTACAAGTCAAGCATTGGTGGGTGGAGTGTCATGGTTTGGTCTGCAAGAGTGCTGTGGTGGTGGTAGCTATACAGTTCATTAAGGAGGTACAATAAAATGCCAACATGTCTGGGTCATCTGAAGCAGAGCAGATGAGTCCCCTTCCTTCTAGGGACGCAGGGCAAGTATTCCAATATGAAAATGATCAAAATAAAACCACCTCCATACACGACACTGCTTGCTAAGACAATGAGGGTAAAGGTGTGGACTGGCTAAGCGTCTCCAGACCTAAAATCCCCATTATGCATCCTGTGGGGTATTCCTCTCACAAATGCAACAGAGAGGAAAAACAAGGTCTCTCTGCACTTCACAAACTCTGTGATGGCCGTCCATGCGGAGGGAAGTGGATTCCAGTCGGCTGAAACTTTGAATCGCTTGTGAACTTGTCCAACGAGAGTTAAGGCAGTGCTGGAAAATAATAGTGGGCCACTCAATACTATTGGACACTATGGGCACAATTTGTCATTTTTTTACTTACTGGTCTACTATCTCACTTTTTGTTGGCCAGCGGGTTTAGGGACATTAATGGCTGAGTGTTGAATTTATTTTGAGGGGGGGGGGGGGGGTGGGGGCACACAACATTTACACTATTATACAAGCAGTACACTGACTACTTTACATTGTATCAAAGTGACAGATCTTCAGTATTGTCAAATGAAAAGATATAGTAACCATATTTACAAAAATGTGAAGAGTGTACTCACTTTTGTGAGATACTGTACCTACATGTGGCTTTGCTTACCTATCTACCTGGGTCCTTGTTTACCTATCTAGGGCAATGCCAACTACATGCCCTAAGGGGCCTTGCGTGACTACCTATCTGTGGCCTTTCCTACCTACCTACATAACTGGCGCCATGCCTACCTACCCTCCTAGGCTTTGCTTGTCTACCTATCTTCCTGGACCATTGTCCACCTACCCACATACCTACCTTGGGCCATCCATACCTACCTGGGGCCTTGCCTACCTACCTTGGGCCTAACTATAGCATTAAGAGATCACAGATCCCACCTTTCCTCTAGTGGTTAGAATTATCAACCCAAAACCACATTTCACAGAAAGAAAAACTAAGGACTTATTACTAAAATATAACTTTTAATATTTACCTCTAAAATATACACACAATGGCCATATATTAACATATGGCCATTGTGTGTATATTGTAGAGGTAAATATTAAAAGTTATATTTTAGTAGTAAGGGCTTTAGTTAGTTCTTTTCTGTGAAACCTAACTATAGCATTCACAAAAAAGGGGACATTATTTACTTATAAAACACCACCATTGTGGGCCCTGTTCACAGCTCAAAGCTATTGACGCTGTGAACAGGGCACCACAATGTTGTGGTGTTTTTTAAGTACGTAATGTCCCCTTTTTTTGTGTGTTTTTTTGTAAATTGTCAGTGTAGGGACTCGCAAGACATGAGAGACTGTTGACGGCCAGTTGAGCGCTTGCGTATTTTGGAGACCCTGGTACCAACTAATACCTCATATTTAATATTTTTCAGTTTGACTCTTTTTTATCTGCCCAATAATGCTGGGGAGCTTAAGGGTGTGACTACTATTTAAAAATTTTTTTGTTCGTGGCACATACTCCAGAGGTGCTGGTGCAGCCCGGCTTAATCCGTTAGTGATGGCCCCGCCCTCACTAAGAAGCCTGTAAGCCGGCATGGTGCCCACAACCCACATCAAAAAAATGCTTGCACCCCCTTATGATATTGCTTTACCTCTGGTATGCTCACATCAGACTCTGTATACCAAGGCACAGCACCTACCCCCTCCGTACATCGCTCACTCTGAAGATGGCCGTGTGTGGTAGTGTTTAATGGCTATTTTTGCATCTTCTGCGATCTCTCCATGACATTTATACTGTGCGTTTTTCTGCCATACACTGGTAATGAACCTAGGTACAAGCTAATGTGCAGTCTGTATCATTTAATTAGTTCCCTAAGCAGTGGGAGCTTTGAGTTGTTATTCAGCCAAGCAGATGCACTGTCATGTTTTTGCGCCAGGAGTTATAAGGCTTTCTCAGTTTAGATCCAGCTATATGGCTGTGAAACAGGGAGCACAATGAGGTGTTTGTTCATAACTATAGCATTGCCTGTCTGGAGCCTAGCCTGCCTAAGGCTGTCTGCTTAAAGGGGTGTTCCCATCTGGGCTACCTCAGTGACTGAGATGATCGTGCTTGCACAGCTTTCCCCTTTCATTTTTATGGAAATTGCGAATACAGTCAAATGACCCCTTTAATTGGAATCTACAAACCTAAAAGAGGGTCTACCTGTGTGCAGAATATTTATAATTCATGCTGCCCTATGTACTTTTAGTGCTTACGTCTTCTATTGGTGATTTAAGCTAAAGCTGTCCATACAATTTAGATAAGCCATCAATTTAGATAAGCCAGCAACCTGTTTCTGTATTTTTACAGGTTGGACTATGTTGGTCTAGGGGGGGGACCATTTGACTAGTTGGACCAGCTGATTGATCTCTATTTCACTTTAATATAAGATGGTCAACAAGGATGTTGCGGAGATGTTTACTTATATAAAGTGTTTTGTCTTTTTTTTCTGGATAATTTTCTTTCTAGTGTAAGTGTAATTATAGTGTATAGACATATCTCTTTCCTATACTCCGTTTGCTGGTACTTGATATCAGACAGTGGTATTTTTTATCACCCCAAGGATGACACTACCCCCTATCGCAAATTTTTATCCCTAGTAACTCAATGCAACCAGCAAGGATTCTGGATAAGACTCCTTCGGTTACTGTCCTCTGGTCCATGCGACTCGGTCCCTGTTCTCGGGCAGAGGAAATCGGCCATGTTCCACTGCAATCCGTCCTTTCCTTATTGCAGCGGACTCTGCTGCAAATCCACGGACGTGAATAGGATTTTCTCAGCGTGTACAGGTTCCTCGGTTCTGTTGTGAGAGTGCACTGTTTTGGTGATCTCTCCTGACCAGCCGCTACTTACCGCCATTTGTGGTTGCTCGTGCCGAATCTGTCTTACCCATGTTGCGACCCCACTATTGCTGATCCTTGCTCCATGTTGGCTTGCTGCACCTATTCTTGTTGCTTTAATCGGGGCAGTGCCTTCTGTCTCATGGGCATGCTCTCACTTATTCGCACAGTGTGCAGCGGGGTTTGGCTTCCTTTGCCAAATTCTTTCCACATGTGTGAGTTTGTAAGCATGCTTCTCACCCAAACTCCCATGTCTCGCATGCAGTCATTGAGTGTGTGCTGTCCTTGTGGAATGCTTGCATTGGTGGATGTTGGTTCTGCTGCCATGGTGCTCTTCTAGACGTCTTGCTGTGAGTTTCCCTGCCATGTTTCTCCTGTATGTTTTGTTGGTTTCCATATGGTTGTCTGTCTGTCTGAGTATTTGTCTGTGAGTGTCCTTGCCATATTCTTATGTCTGAGTTCTTGCCATGTGTCTGCCATGGTCCTGCTGTGAGTTCATGCCTTAGTTTCTAGCCAGTGTCCTAGCTTGAGTCTCTGCTTTTTGAGGTTTTTTTTATACCCCCGCCACCTTTTGTCCTGTTCATGTTCTTGGTGTTGTTTCCTGTCTTGTTTATGTTTTGTATTTTGCTCTCTGTTTAACCTTCCCCTTTGGCATCTGTTTGGCCTTCAAGTCTTTTAAGTTTTGTCTCTATGTCTGTTCTGTACCTGCATGTCTCTATATCTAGCCTGCTGTGTCTTGTCCCTATTTCTGTTGGTGCCTTGCTTTGGCGCTTCTGGCCTGTCTGGTCAGCAGCCACTGCTGGGTGGTCCAGTGGGTCCACTACTCTCGCTTACCGCCGCTCACTCATTTACAGTAATGATCTCGATCTGAATAGGCTAGACACTTTCTGAACTAGTGATGGATTTTCTCTGGGCGGGGCATAAATATATATTTTAGGATGAGAAGGGACCAATATCCATTGGTCTTCCAGCTCCCACCAATACTATCAGCATGGCATACGCATGTCTGTTTTCTCCTGGATGGTTTGATGCGCGATAAAAACATCTACCTAATGTAAGAAAACAAATGACTTCAGGGGAACAATACTCTGCAGCCAAGCGCTGCACCTCACTGTCACTGTGGGGAATTTTGCAGCACAGTCACTAGTCTCACAGCAGGCTTCTCTGGCCAACTCAACTTAGCTCAGAACAGCCTCAGCCCATAGTACTCTTTCATGCTCGTCCTGTTGCACATTATAATGTTGCACGAGTAGGGCTCGATGTCTACACGGCTACAGGATCAACTCACTGCTTTTGGAATTTGTGACTCATCAAGAACACCTCCACTAATATACTACATCCCCACACTTATAAGAGAATAGGATGGTAAAGGTATGTAACATGTTCTGTGTGTTTCTATTGTACTTCTCACACCGACGCCCCCATTGCTCTCAGGCCATACCTCTCACATAGTAGAAAAGAGGCTTACATGTTTTCGACACCAACAATCTGCAAAGGACTGCTGCCTTTCAATGATATTGCTTGCTCTCCTCCATATCTCACTTTAAATGAAGCGCTCTCTATGTTCTGTACACACATTGGACTTTAGGGGTATTACTATATCCCAGTTAGTTACCATTACACTTCCACAGAGCCAATTCATCGTTATTATAATCCATCTATATAAATCGATGATCAGTGTGAGAAACATCGTTTTATTTAAATTTAGCTGTTCAGACCACTGTCTCCTACAGTATAAAAGTGTTTCACCTAGTAATACTGCAGCTGACTGATGTGTATCTATATTGTTATCTCATTTCTCAGTCACGGGTCTGTACTAAGGGTACAATTAAACATGTTTCAACTACTTTAGTTTCACTGAGAGATCTTATAGCTGAGAATAACAGCCTTCCACAAGCGAGACGTGTTAAAATCCATTAAACGCTGAGATGGAAAGAACATTCATAGTGTAGGATAGCAAGAAAGGCTTTTTATCTTAGGTGTTTAATGTCTTACACTTCGCTGAACAGACAGCCAAACTGACTTAGTGGTGACATCTTATCCAAAAAAGGGTTTGAGCAAAAAGACTAAAACCACAGCAAACCCCTATAACATAATCTCTAAATATCACACTTGTTTAATAAAACACCTTTTTAAAAACTGTAGCCCCACCACATACAACTCCCACCCCCCTATGTACCGCGATACCCCCTACAATAAGATTTCTATGTCCCAAACATCATAGTAGTGAGAGACGTCTCACCCCTCAGCATGCGCTACTACAAACACTTCCTTACTCCCCTTCCTCGCCACAACGCACCCAACACACCTAGTGTCACACCATGGCCCGCCCGCCCCCAGATCTATATCCAGAGCTTCTAGATCACTCTCCACGCGACTTGGCCCACCTCACTCCGGATGTGACCCTCCACTCCCCGGCCACACCCTGTGACTCCGCGCGCCACACTCCATACACTCAGCTATATAAATTCCTTCATTTGTGTATAACCTTCACAACTCACTTTATACAACTACTTAAAGGAGTAATCAAACAAACAAAATAGAATTCTGCTCCCAAGTATAAAAGGAGGAGATAACATATCATTGACTATATTAAACCAACCTCTTAATGTGCTTGGGGAATATCAAGTATAATTTTTTAATGCAGTGGAACCTGAACAATTGGATAGTTAAACCAGAATTCAACATTACCGACCGTTAAACGATGCTTCTTGTTATAGTCTCAAACTTCATAATGGGCTCTCTTTAAATTGTGGTACAAACTAAATGAGTTCCCGAGCCGCTTTCTCCCCCCCTAGTCAAAAACAAGAACGGGGGTTAGTTGTCAGGACTTTACAGAAAGTAGGGAATACAGATATAGAAGCTGTCTCCGCCCATAGCAGAGACTAGATGACCGATAGTTGTGGTTTCCTTCAAGTACTACACCACTCCAGCTCGTTAAATAGGTCAAAGAAGGGTGGCTTAATTACCATCTTCCTACCTGGTGTTTTCGCGCCGTCCGCATCGCCGTCTTAAACAGCGCTCATATGCAGCCTCAAGTATTCACTCGTCGCGCCTATCTTCTTCCGACTCACTCACCGTCAAAGACAACTGACGCGAGCGCCCTCGTGCGCGTGCGCAGGCCGTTCTCGTCAGATACCTCCCACGTTAAAAACCAGACCGTCAAGTCCGCCATGCGCAAGAATTTAATATGTGTCAATCACGCTCGATCATCTTCGTTAAACTAACCTCTCGCGATATCCAGCGCGACACTTAAACAGCGCTCTGCGGCGTGCGCGGGCGTTAGTATGTATCCAAGACAGAACCACTAGATCTAGTGCACTTCGTAGGTGTAAATGCACCACCCGTGCTCCCCATTCATTTCAGTGAGTTTTTTACTAAGCGCAAACCTGAGCGGAATCAAATACTGCCCTGCGCTTTCTCTAATGTATACAAGTAGGTGATAGTAGATCTATTTAAAAACTATTTAATTTGATACTTTATTAATAGAGAGATGCACAATCCTGCGCTAGTATTTTTTCAGCCCACATACTTAATTAGAGATAAAATAAATAATAAAGAGAAAGATAAACCCAATATCAATATAGTTGGATGGTAGTATACAATTGAATAGAAAACCATTGATAATTAATAAATGATTTATCTAAAACTAATATTGTGGGTAGTTGACATTTCGCCAAAAATAAAAAAACAGTACACTAACCACATATCATAAGTGAGTCTGCAAGTTGCATCCTAAATAAAACAACCAAATACGGATCTCTTTGAGACCTCCGTCTGGTTAAGCGATTTAAGCTCTGTACGTCACTCGGTTTCCTTTACCACAGAATAACCTTTTATCCCAATCCCCTTTTCAGGATGTTATGTGAATTTTTTCTATATCATATTAACGTCTAAATTGGAGGAATTGCCATCATGAAACTGCAAATTGTGATTTGAAAGTGGGGTTTCTGCTTATGTTTAATATCTCCAAGTGCCTCACCTATACAAAATCTTACAGTATTATATTACAATACTGCAGTTGCAGAGAATTAACCACCCCTTGAGTCCGACAGTTCATGACAGTCTCTTAATTGATACGTTTTTCCGGTTACACTGCTCCTAAATTCTTTTACCTGGCCAATGAATTTACAATATACCACAGTCTTGCCACATTTAACATGCCTAAGGCTTTCGTTCAAGCCATGTTCCCTCAAGAAATGGTGGTACAAAGTGGCTTGAGCTTACAAGTCTGTCTTTTAAGACCTACCCCTTCTGAATGTTACTTGAGGAGCTTGCTAGGCAAACACTCGGTTGAGGTCAGCATATGCACTTAAAATAATCGGCCAGTTGATTTACGTAATATTTCATATCTCATTATTGTGATCATGACGAAACGTTCCAAATATCCTCAGTTGGTGATCCTCATCATTCTTTAATAGTATTGGGATTAGGAGGTATTAGATCTTTTGTTTAAAGTGCATTCTTAAAAGCCCGGTCTCAAAAACATTCCATTGGGATACTCTCTATCAAAATCGTTTACAAAGATCTCCTGCTTGTCTATGATAGATCTTCTATCTTCGAGCAGTTTCTGCGTTACCACTAAGGTATGTCCCTTGGGGATACCTTTTTTCAAAGTCTCAGGGTGATTGAAATTCCCATCTTAGTAAAACTGTTAGTGGCTGTCTCTTGCGATATGTCTTAGTCTGTAGGTAACCTTAAATCATTTCCTTGGAAATTTTTACTATCCAAAAATGAGACGTATCAGTCTATGAATCTCGAACGTAAATCTTAGACTATTTCGTTTCACATTTGAGTATTTTGATAAATTCACTAAAACAACGCCTCCGTGCATGCAAAACAGGCATGAAGACGTCATCTCAATATATCTGCCCCAATATATGTATTCTCTGGTGGGGTGCCATCTCTCTCCCGAAACCCTGGGTGTCCGTTTCCCACCAGCCCATGAACAAATTAGCAAACGTGGGAGCACAAGGGCTCCCCTTAGCCGTGCCCCTGAGCTGTTGGTAGACCACTCGGGCGCGCCGAAGAAGGGAAATAGTTGTGAGTCAGTGTGAACTCGAGAGGTCTCAAGAAAACTCATTTTGATTATCAAAATTGTATTCCCTCTCATTAGCTCAAAAAGTATCTATCAGCTTGGAGGCCCCAGTGGTGTGGAAATACTGCTATACAGAGCCTCCACATCCTGAGGGCCAGCCAGAGACATCATGATCGATATTGATGCCCACTATCTTTGTTTCAAAGGATCTGCAGTATCTCTCAAATAAGAGGGCAGAGTTACCTACCAAAATCTTTAAGGTATCTTAGCACTTAAATCCCCACATTGCTGTGTCAATGAGTTGATACCTGACACTATAGGCGTCCTTTTAAAGGGGGCTCCCTTATATGGATTTTTGGAAGGGAATAAAATGTGGAGATTTGTGGTTTGTGGGAAGAAGAAAATGAAGCTTCATCATTTGAGAAATACCTGCATCCACGCCACTTATAACTAATTTGTTCCAAGTTTCCTATAAAAAATTCTTTGTGGGATCTTCCCTTAAAATAGCGTATCCCTCTCTGTTCCTCAAGTAAGGCGGTTACACATCCCAATATATTTTCGTCACTTTCAAATCCGATATTGCCACCTTTATCGGAGGACTTGAATCACAATATTCGAGTTCCGACTCTAATTTCACCAAGGACTTCATTTCTTGTTGTCAAGTTAGCTCTATGACTATGTAGTATTTTCCTTTTTGTTAAGTTTTTCTAAGTCTTGCGTGACCAACTTTAAGAAAGGTCATCTATTTCCGTGTATCTTGGGGTGGGGGAAACCTAGTGCTCTTCAGTTTTAAGTTAGTATATGGACCTGATGTACCTCACAATACTTACCGTCCCTCCTGCCAATAAATCAGTGAGAATCTTCACTCCCTGTAGGTCTTCTGTTGATATTTCTAGATCATTACTGATCTGTCTTCAGTTATTCTTGAAGAACTAACCCAATTTAATTTTACGAATGAATAAAATTTATGTCTTTAACCCTAATTAAATTACTATACCTTGTAGTGGGTACAAACGATAAGCCTATAGTAGCGAGGAACATTGAGATTCCTCTATAGTGAGCGGTCTCTGAGATAAATTCATTTAATCTTGGGATCTGCACTTTACTTTGTTCACCAACCTTTTTGGGTTGTTTTAATCGTGCTCTATGCATCAATGTATATGGGGGCCTCCCTGTTGTTTCACTTTAAGTGATAGTGTTTGAAGTTTACACAATAGGGATTCGATATAGTGTGGCAATTGGGCTCAAGACTCTCCACGAGGTGGGGGCCGTCCCTTATCAGGACGATGACACGGCATTTGCTAGGGTTTTTCTGCAGGGAAAGAGTAAGGGATTGAGACATTTTTTGAAGATTATTTAGTGGTTAAGGATGGTTTGTGTTTTGAACCTTTTTGAAAGGTTATTAATAAACGGTATATTTCTAGAAGATAGGGTGCTGTTGATAGTTTGGTCAGTGTTTTTTTTGTTGACTTCTAACCACCCAGACTTCTAGGACCTGTAGGGTATAACCTAACATTGTGGTAGGGAGATGCTTACTGATCATTATTATAATATAATATAAAAGTTTTATAATTATTTTAGTATTTTATGGTTTTTCTATTTCTTCTGGTCTGGTCTTAGTAAGCGGCGTCTAGGTTAAGTTTTACAAATCCAGGTGTCATTCTATGATAAGTTTTGGGGCACAAGGAATTACAAGAGGATGGTTGGAATAGGAGCGGAAACGATCAGATGTTTCGTTACTTTCGATCTAATAAAACCCATCTACAGTTCGGTGTGACAGAGGCGTGGGCTGAGCTTGTAGCTGTTACATAACCTAGTATCCCCTTTCCAACTTGGAGAAGGTTTGGTATTCCGCATTTTTTTGGTTAGATTTGACATTGTCACTGTGATATTGATGAAGTAGATTACGTTTAACAGGTCACTACCGTGAAGTTTAGGGGTCTACCCTACTAGATTAAAAAGTACAATGTAGGCTGGTACAGCAGAATTTTTATGGTTACAGGGTCATTGTTTACTAAGGTGGGAGTTAGTTAGACCTGGTAACCTTCCCAAAGGATCAGTTTATTAGTGTCAGGGTTGTCCCTACTTTTTCCATGTCAGTGGTAGTTGTATACTCTCAGTGTATCGTTTAGAAGTTTAATGGGGAGATTTGAACCTTAACAGCAGTGACACGTACGGCAGCACGTTAACTTCATAGGTCTGGTCTATTACCACATCGCAATCTTGAAGAGGGATACAGCTCGTTAGAACAAGTTACCCAATCTTATCATTACTAGTGAAGTCCAACAGGAGTCAGTACTAGTGGGGTCACTGTTATAGTGGGATACCACAGGGGTCAGTATTGGAGGGATCACTGTTACCAGTGGGGTACCACAAGGATAAGTATTGGAAGGCTCACTACTAGCATGGTACATCAGGGGTCAATATTGGAGAGGTTAGAAATGGAGGCATCCCTCTTACTAGTGAAGTCCAACAGGAGTCAGTGCTAGTGGGGTCCCTTTTATAGTGGGATACCACATGGGTCAGTATTGGAGAGATTATTGTTACCAGTGGAGTACTATAGGGATAAGTATTTGAAGGCTCACTACTAGTGTGGTACCTCAGGGGTCAATATTAGAGAAGTCAACTTTATTAGTGAGGTACCTCAGGGTTCAGTATTTTGGACATCACCACAACTAGTGTGGTCCAATACGGGTCAGTATTAGTGGGGTCACTGTTATAGTGGGGTTCCACATGGGTCAGTATTGGGACCTTGCAGAGGGATTGCACAATAAAATATAATTTTTTTGGATGATACTAAACTGTGTAAAGGAATTAATACAAAATAGGACAGTATACTGTCACACATGGATATGGGCAAGTTAGAGGCTTTATAAGGGAAGTGGGAAATCAACAAAAATGTAAGGTTATGCCCTGGAGAAGGTTAGAGTATACCATAAGTACATGGTTATTGGTTAGTACATTATTCACACCAAGTGAAGAGCCCAGCATGATTGTCGGCAGCGCCCAATCCTTGGCGTCATCCAATAAACCCTTGCTGATATAGACTGTGACAGAACACATTGTAGAGCAGCTATTTAGAGGCTAATACTGCAGTTGCTATAGCGCTGCTATAGACTTACCATTGACTACTGTTGAGAATTATCAGGAACTACAGGTTAAACCCAACAGTTTCCCGCAATGTACTGGAAGAGTTCAGAATCTGTCGCTGGTAGATAGTGGATATCCAACAACAAGACCTGCATTATGCATCCACTGCGGGATGAACACTAGACATCTGGTACAACCATGACCCATAACCAGGGTATGCTGCTTCGATAGAGGGTGGCCCTTTAGAGATTTGTGGAGAGACTTGGTAGCATATATAGATGTGTAGGCACAGACAGACCAGTGGGGTCTTGCACAGTGGTCACAGTCCTCAAGGATAAGGACTGGTT
The DNA here is from genome assembly GCA_025379985.1 of Phyllomedusa bahiana. Classification (NCBI taxonomy): domain Eukaryota; kingdom Metazoa; phylum Chordata; class Amphibia; order Anura; family Hylidae; genus Phyllomedusa; species Phyllomedusa bahiana. The sequence continues at coordinate 120,723 of JAODAL010000641.1, read as the reverse complement.
CTTTTGCACTGACAAGGGTTAAATATCCTTCTTCCAAGTTATCTTTTTTACGAGGTGTTGCAGAAATGGAAGTTGTGCCAACGTGTGTCAATGGCTACAATCTGAAAAGTCTACAGTCCACTTTAAATTGCCCTTATGTATAAGGGTATGGTCACACAGCATTTTTAGATGTGTTTGGGTACGTTTTGCTGACCCAAAAATTGACCCAAACACATATCTAACAATGCTCACTGTGATTGGCATTGATTTCAATGTAAAACACGTATCGGTGTTCAGATGCTTTACATACGTATGTCTGATGTGTTTAACTAATCTAATCAAAAAATTGACATGTCAATTCTTGATCCGTTTTACGCATCACAAACCCTATTTAAAACTATAGGGTATGTTTCTGCTGCACAGAAAACGTATCCAAACACGACTGAAAAACATATTGCAAAACTCAGTTTGCACATACCCTTAGATGAAAATCATTAAACACTTTAGTGTAAAAATGATTAGTGAAAGCTGTGACTGATGGTGGACTATTGTCTGCCAAAAATGTGATCCATCAGGTTGTTTTTTCTTGGCATTGGTTGGCATGATCCGTCGAATTAGTCCAAACATTTGCCACTTTGCACAAGTCTTTTTTGTGTGAGTTTTGTTGGCCAATTTCAGTCTGGCAGGTCACTAGCAGGATTGTTCATACAAGTTGATTAACCTCCCAACGAAGGCTTTTTGCTCAATTTTAAGCCTTAGCATCGGCCAGGTCCAGTGAACTCTAAAGGGCCGTTTAAACGGCACAGTGCAAATACCGGTTGGAATCCAAACTGGTATTTGCACTGTTTTGCGGCCGTATACACGGCCACAGGGGGACAGCTGTTCTCCGCGGTTTGTGGAGAAAAGCTCTACCCCCTCGTATTAACATGTTCATGTTCCGCCCGAAAACCGGGCGGAAGAATGAACATGTTGATTGTTTTTCAGACTGCCGGTGGTGGGAAAAATCATCTGGTGGAAAATCCGTGCAGTGGAGACCGCTGCACGGATTTTCCATAGAGGTCCATTTTAAAAGTTGACACCCGGTTTACAGACGGTTTTCAAAACCGAAAACTCTCTGTAAAACCTAAAACCGGGTGAAAACCTGTGCAGTGGGGACAAGCCCTAATGATTTCTTCTGACAATCTGATGTCTGTGGTGGTCAGAAGCAAAAGATGACAACATATGTTACTAAAATAAGCTGGATCTGCTAATGTCATGCCTATAAATTGCTCCAGACTCCTCTGCCCAATACCTCTTTCTTTTGACATCATCTGTTGGTGGAAAGTGGGGAGTCCACCATGTGCATGAGATACCTACCTTTTCTTGCTGAAATTAGTGGGTTCAGCTGCCATGTAACTGATGTATGCAGCCAGCCTAAAGAGGTACACTCACCACATTTATTACCTTTAAATACGTAGGCAAAGGTAAAAAGAGATTATAACCAAGCTTACCGACAACATTTTTCTGCTCTAACAGACTAAAACAGCAGTGGTTAAAATGGTGATGTCTTATCAGCAGCCCATAACCTTGTTAATTTTCCTTACTGACAAAATGTAGCCCTTTAGAAGACGTTTGCGCTGCTGCTAAACCCATCAATCACCAATGTCCCTCTAGAAGGCTCAGCTAGGAACAACAGAGTTGAAATTTCAAGCACTGCTGTAGACCCACCCACAGCCTGAACAGGAAGTGGGAGCCTGAAGCTGTAGAGCCGCCCACAGTCTGAACAGGAAGTGGGAGCCTAAAGCTGTAGAACTGCCCACAGCCTGAACAGGAAGCGAGAGCCTGAAGCTGTAGAACCGCCCACAGCCTGAACAGGAAGTGAGAGCCTGAAGCTGTAGAACTGCCCACAGACCAAACAGGAAGCGAGAGCCTAAAGCTGTAGAACTGCCCACAGCCTGAACAGGAAGTGGGAGCCTGAAGCTGTAGAGCTGTCCACAGTCTGAACAGGAAGTGGGACCCTGAAGCTGCAGAACCGCCCACAGCCTGAACAGGAAGTGAGAGCCTGAAGCTGTAGAACCGCCCACAGCCTGAACAGGAAGTGAGAGCCTGAAGCTGTAGAACCGCCCACAGCCTGAACAGGAAGTGAGAGCCTGAAGCTGTAGAACTGCCCACAGCCTGAACAGGAAGTGAGAGCCTGAAGTTGTAGAACCGCCCACAGCCTAAACAGGAACCGAGAGCCTGAAGCTGTAGAACTGCCCACAGCGTGAATGGGAAGTGGGAGTTTGAAGCTGTAGAAATGCCCACTGCCTGAACGAGAAGTGGGGGCCTGAAGCTGTAGAACCACCTACAGCCTGAATAGGGAGTGGGAGTCTGAAGCTGGCTGTGAAGAGCAGGCTCTGCAAAACAGACTGTTGAGAAATCTCCTTTAAGGCTCTATCCACAGTGTGTTGATATGCCAACATACAATATATGTCAATTCGAATTCCATAAACTCCATGTTAATAGAGACTGTTGGAGGTCGGTTGGAACTTTCGTGTAGTTTAGGCAAGTTGTGTACCAAGCAAAGAGGAAGTTTTGCCCCAGTATTTTCCAACAATTACCTAACAGTAAGCATTTATATCCAAATTATTCTTAACCGAATAAAAACTGATTCCTTGTCCTAAACAACATACGTATGATGGCTCTCTATAACCTCTCCCCTCCGTACATCTCTACCTTAATCTCTAGATACCGCCCCTCATGTAATCTCTGCTCCTCACAGGACCTTCTTCTCTGCTCTCTCCATGTCAGCTCCTTACACAACTGTCTCCAAGACTTCTCTCGTGCTTCCCCCACACTCTGGAACTCACTGCCCCAACACCTCAGACTCTCCTCTACCATGATTAGCCTAAAAGCAACTTGAAAACCCATATCCTCAGGATAGCCTATAACCCTGTTGCCCCTACACCACCCCCTCCCCCACGAACATGTCTGGCCCTCACCTTTTTCCTCCGCTCTGGTAGATTGTAAACCTTTGTGGACAGGGTTGTACCGTTTGTTGTAATTTATTGTTGTCATTGCACTTTGTCTGTTGTTGATGTAACGCCCCTTGAGTGTACAGCACCCTGGAACTAATGGCGCTTTAAAATAAATAATATGATATGAGAAGACCCTGCTCATAGGCAAAGGCAATAAAGGATTGAAAGAAAAGAGGAAAAGGACAAATAGTAACAGAATGGATAGAAAGAATGACCCTCTGAATTAAAGATTAAACTATGAACATGTAACTGAGATCCTGAAGACCCAAAATGTGAAGCGTTCTTCAGCACAAACCGAGTGCAGGCTCCATCCAGACCCGAGCATGGACGACCACCTTGTACCAGGCCTCTGAGCTTCCAGTGAATTGTTTCCTGCTCCATTCAAAGCTCTTGGCACCGAGCCATGTAACCAGCTGAACATCTCAACTAAGTTATGTCATTGTGCGGGACTTGGTGACAACCACAGATATCTATATTTACTATTTTGCCATAGGCAAACTTAAACTCTATCAGTTCTCTATCTGTAAAACACTAAAATGTAACTTTTATTATGTATAACTCTTAACCTCTATACACACTATTTAAAAACCTGATTTCTAACCTCATCATTTAACCCTTTTTGCTTCTGAAAGAAGGAAGCTCCTTTTCTATTATCAAGTCTGGTGGACACAAAACAAATAAGGCCCCCTTGTGACACCCCTGCAGCAGGTGACACTTGTTCGGTACCTCTAACCCCTGATGAAACCAGTTTAGCTGGTGAAACATGTTGGGGAGGTCAGGCATGACATTTTAAATTGTGATTTCTCACCTCTGTCTACAAGTATCACCTGTGCAGGGGTGTCACAAGGGGGCCTTATTTGTTTTGTGTCCATTAGATTAGGGATGACTGCCCAAGTAGGAGGCTTGGGATCCCTTACTGGAGCTAGTAATTTGCTGTATATATAAGGCTTTCCTGTTAATAGGTGGTGCTCCACCAGACTTGATAATAGAAAAGGAGCTATTCCTTCTTTCAGAAGCAAAAAGGCTTAAATGAGGCGGTTAGAAATCCGGTTTTTTAATCGTGCGTATAGAGGTTAAGTGTTATACATAATAAAAGTTACGTTTTAGTGTTTTATAGATTGAGAACTGATAGTTTAAGTTTGCCTATGGCAAAATAGTAAATATAGTGATCAGAAGTCACTCTCTGTTCTCTTGCGAGATTCCCAATTTTTTGGAGACTATGTAACCACAGATATCCTGACCTGATCAGTTCTAATGATTATTAAGAATTCACTAAAGCGATAAATCAATGAAGGCACGTTATCATACAGAGCCGACTTACAGCAAGACGTCCCAGGCGAAGCAGCGGTTCAGGTCCCTTTCGACGTATCTCATACATTTCTCCGTGGCTTTGGGGTTGGCCAGTAATGGAACAGCCGTGAAAGTGTCCCTCACCAGTTCAGAGGAGTCTCTGAGCCAATGTTTTACGAGAGTGACCCCCGACATCTCATTACCATGAGTACCCCCTGCCACAGCGACCAGTTGGAGGGGCTTTGTGGAAACTGCTCCAGACATGCTGAGGAAAGAGAGACATTAGTTGCTTCACCTCTAGAACTTTGGGTTCAGTGAATTAAAGCACAACACAAGAAGAATATGAAGTTCACCTACGCGCAACTTCTCTTCTCCATACAGACCTTGATAGATGGAGCCTCAGTCTTTGTCTGTTAAGTCCTCATTGCAGTATACATTAACATTTTCTACGGGTTACACCACATCACCTATTAACGCCAGGAATGCTGACAGGGCCAAGGGTCATATGTAAATTTCTCCCATAGTGCACTACTCAGGTGATCAGAGCACATCGCCCTCCACACACACATACAGTCATGCTGTGACCTGACTTTCCGCTGTCTGACCCTTCATGTGCCAACAATGCTGCAGTCATATGAGTGGAAAAGCCTGACTTGTCACTGTACTAACACAATGGCAACGGGAACAGTATACAAAGCCCAAATCTGCATTCAGGTCTCAAACTGATGGACTCAAACTTAGGAGCTGGTCAGTTTGTAGCATGGAGTTCAGACTCAAGAGCAGACTAATGTCATTCAAACACATATTGGGGCAGCAATCTTGCTAGTTGCAGTTCTCAGAAGAGGCAAACAGCTTTGTGGTTCCCTTCTACAAGCTTTGGCTTAAATATTGCAGATAATACAAATAGAACAATAATAAAGGGGTATTCTAACCACAATCATTAGCTTTACATTGATTGTCTCACTACAGACATTGACGGCATATTATCACTCCTAAATGATAGGAGGGACCCACACCTATCAGACATTGATGGCATATCCTTGCAATGTGCCATCAATGTCTGTAGTGAGACAACCCCTTTAAACATGTAGAGAAAGGTAAATAAAAAATATTACCAAATACATTGATGTTCTGAAATTGCTTAGAGCAGTTTTTATCTCCTGCTTGTTTTCAGAAGGTTTCCTAAGTTACCGTCCACCTCTCTCTGCTGTAGCAGCCGTGGCTGGGATGGCACAGGAGCTTATTTATCTTTGTTCCTGACAAACTTTAACCATTAAGAGCTCTGTAGCTTTGAGTGCTGCTGTTAAAACCTCTCCATCACCAGTGTCTCTCTAACAGGCTCAGCTAGGAATAGCAGAGCTGAAATGTTAGTCACTGCTGTGGATCTTCCCACAGCCTGAACAGGAAGTGGGAGCCTGAAGCTGTAGAACCTCCCAAGTTGTAGAACCAGCCACAACCTGAACACCAAGTGGGAACCTGAAGGTGTAGACCTGCTCACAGTCTGAATAGAAAGTGGAAGCTTAAAGTTGTAAAACCTCCCACAGTCTGAACAGAAAGTAGGAGCCTAAAACTGTAGATCCGCCTACAGCCTGAACAAGAAGTGGGAGCCTCAAGCTGCAAAACCACCCAAAGCCTGAACAGGAAGTGGGAGTCTGAAGCTGTAGACCCGCCCACAGCTTGAAAGGAAGTGAAAGCCTTAAAGGGGTTGTCTCACTATATTGATTCGTCTTATTTTCTTGGTTTCATTTTGAATTCAGGGGCATGTTTACTGGCTTCTACTAGGCTGCAGTAGAAGCCAGGTCTGTAGCTATAGCAACCAGGATAGATCAAACAGGTCTGTAGCTATAGTGACCTGAGGAGCTGATGCAGCCTATACAAGAGGGGATATCTAGGAATAGGTAGGAAACTGTTAATGGACACATATTACAAAATGACTTTTTTTTGCTTGCAAGATCTTTAACATAAAAACAATCCTTGTAGTGAGAAAACCCCTTTAAGTTGTAGAACTGCCCACAGCTTGAACAGAAAGTGGAAGCCTGAAACTGAAAACCCACTTACAGCATGAACAGGGTGGGAGCCTCAAGCTGTAGAACCACTCACAGCCTGAACAGGAAGTGGGAGCCTAAAGTTGTAGAACCGCCTACAGCCTGAACAGGAACTGGAAGTCTGAAACTGGCTGTGAACAGAGGGCTCTGTGAAACAACACAGTGAGAGCATCCCTTTAACCTCTCAAATTAGTTTTAGAGTCCTGTTTTGTTCACAGGAACCCCTTTTGCCCTTATTCACTTTTTAGTTTCCTGCTTCTACCTTAAAAATAATTTGTTATATCAGACTCTGAACTCAATGGCAATGTCCCAGATGTAGTGTCATTCCAAATTTTTTATCCACGGTATGCTGTCCCCCCACTAGTCTTCACTAAAGCCCACCTCCAGTTTTCCTCCCAAAGCAGGAGATATCCATACCTAGGTCCACTGCACACAAGGAACAGCATGTCTTAATGCAGACTGTCTTCTAATTCTTCAAAAGGGTGCCAAGAGCTCTGACTTTTTATCACTTCACAGGGCTCCTGCCCTTCGGTGCAGCATTGTAGCCATGGCTGTTCCTCTGGTGGTACTAGACTTCTTTTAGGGCAAAAGCCCTTATCTGTACCTCTCCTTTGGTTGGCAGCCCAAGAGGCTTATGTCTTGTGGTCATCCACAGCAACGTACATAGTAGCACTTCTGGGCACTGTGTCTTGCAACATCTATTATGAAAAAAAAACACATGTAAATTACAACACATCATACAGTATACTGGAGAGGTCAGTATTGGAGAGGTCAATGTTACTCGGGGGGTATAACAGAGTTCAATATTGGAATCTATTCTCTTTAATATATAGATTTATGACCTAATGGAAGGATTGCAAAGTAGAATATCAATCTTTGTGGTAGAAAGGAATTAACACATAAAAACAAAAATTAAAACTGACAATGAAAGTGGAATTTTAGTTGACTGTAAACTTAAGGCTATGTCTACCCTGCAGTGGACAAAAAACGACCTGAAAACGAATTACTGAAAACGGTCATGAAACTGAGTTTTCTGTCCACTGCCTGTCAAAAGCAACTGAAAAAGCTTCCGTTTTTTGGCGCGTTTTTCGTTTTTGAGGTCTTTGCTCTGCTTTTTAATGTATGCACAAATTAAGCCTTTTGGATGTAAACTACACCCTACAGGCGGAGCTAACATGTTAAGTAGTCACTTCCTTTAGATCACTGTAGCCATTGTGAGCACATTGCCCTTTATGCGCTACTACTTTTTTAAATTTTGCACCAGATTCTTGCACCAAAATCCACAAAAACCCACATTATCTTTACATATAGCAAGATAACTGTGTTAGCGTCAAAATCTGTAAAGAAAAGGATTTTAGCGCCAAAATCCCCAAAAACGCATATTTGCGCCAAATTCCGTAAAAAAATATATGTTTAGCGTCAGAAGCGAGATCACTTTATTAGCGCCAAATCTGCCCCAAAAATATTTAGTGCCAAAAAACGTAAAAAAACGATTCTTGCGGCAAAATCCGTAAAAAAAAAAAATATTTTTGGCATCAGAAGCGAGATAATGTTATTAGCGTCAAAATCTGTAAAAAAAATTATTTTAGTGCCAAAAAACGTTAAAAAAATGGGTTCTTGCGCCAAAATCCATAAAAAAACGTATTTTTGGCGTCTGAAGCGAGATAACGTATTAGCGCCAAAATCTGTAAAAAAAATAATTTTAGCGCCAAAAAACGTAAAAAAATGGATTCTTGCGCCAAAATCCGTAAAAAAACTTTTTTTGCGTCAAACGCGAGATAACTCTATTAGCGCCAAAATCTGTAAAAAAAATTATTTTAGTGCCAAAAATCGTAAAAAACGGATTTTTGCGCCAAAAAACCGTAAAAAAAACCGATTTTTGGTGTCAGAAGCGAGATAAAAGTTATTAGCGCCAAAAACTGTAATAGAAAATATTTTTGTGCCAAAAAAGTAAAAAAACTGTTTTTTGCGCCAAAATCGTAAAAAAAACGGATTTCTGGCGTCAGAAAAAGAGATAACTTTATTACGCCAAAAACTGTAAAAAAAATTATTTTAGTGCCAAAAAACGTTTAAAAAAACGGATTTTTGCCCCCAAAATCCGTAAAAAAACGGATTTCTGCGTAAAAAAATAGAAAAAAATATTAGCGCCAAAATCTGTAAAAAAATTATTTTAGTGCCAAAAAATGGTAAAAAAAACGATTTTTGCCCCAAAACCCCCTTAAAAAACTATTTTTGGGTCATAGCGAGATAACTTTTTTAGCGGCAAAAATATTTTAAAAAAAGGGATTTGAATAAAAATCTGAAAAAAAAAACTGATTTGATCCCAAAATTGAAAAAAAAAACTTATTTTGCGCAAAATCGTTAGGACCAAAGCATGATCATTTTATTACAAAAGGTACAAAAAAGGAAATCAGCATTGTATGCGATTTGATAGGTTAACCTTTTGTTACCCCCCATTATGGTTAATTGGGGATCTGGAGGTTTTTCATTGAAAATCGGGGGCAAAAAAGGGCGAAAACGCCCCAAAAAGACGCCCGGGCGTTTTCCCATAGACTCTGTAGTAAATTTTCTCCCCCTTTCGGGTTTTTTAGAGCATGTTGCAAAATACACGTGAAAAAAAACGAGCAAAAAAAAAGCTCAGTGGAGACAGCAGGGGGTTTTTACATTAGAGTCTATGGGAATGTTTACAGTCGTTTTTCCACCCGTTTTTGAAAAAAAAACGCTAAATAACACTTTTTTTTCTGTGCATGGAGACAGGGCCTAACTGTAGCACCCAGTGTCAGGCGCAGTTCCCAAAGAAAATAGGACAGGGTGCTTTAAAAGGGCATAGAGGACATGATGAAAAAACATTATTCCCCCTTTATACAAGTCATGGTTAGCCACACATGGAAATTGTTACATTTTGGGCACCGTGCACAGGAAAAAATTGTAGGCTTGAACAGGTTTAAGGGGGGGCAAAACAAAAATAAAAAAAGTACTGGGTGAATGCAATACCAAAAGATTAGCAAGGTTAGGGTATTTAGTTTAGAGAAAAATGGTTCGGGGGACATAAAATAGTTTAAATATAAGGGTCAAATGAGACTCTCTCAGTTTTACGGGGAAATTTTTCGACCCTTTAAATTTTTCACAAACAAAAAAAAACGAAATATCACTAAGTATTCAGCCCTTTGCTCATATTGAGTAGAAGCGTCTTTTGGACTACGGCCATGAGTCTTTTTGGGGAATGATGCAACAATTTTTTCAAACCTGGTTTTGGGGGGATCCTTCCCATCTTCCTTGCAGCCCCTTCCAGTTCCCTCAGGTTGGATGGTAAACTTTGGTGGACACCCAAGCCCCTTTAGAGTGCTCAGTTGGGGTTTTGGTCAGGGCTCTGGTGGGCAGTCGGAATAGGCACAGAGTTGTTCTGAACCCCTGCTTTGTTATTTAGTGTGTCTTAGGGGGATTTTCTTGTTGGAAGATGAAATTCGGCCCCAAAACTGAGGTCCAGAGGTCTGAAGGGTTTTTTCCAGGGGTATCTTTTTTATTGGCCGCATTCATTTTCCTTCAATTGCAACCATCGTCCCCCCCCGTCCCTAACCCATAGCATTATGTGCCCCCACCAGTGTCACTGTTGGGATTGTATTTGGGCAGTGTGAGCAGGGCTGGTTTCTCCCCGCTTACAATTAACAGCAAAAAGTTTAATCTTTTGTTTTTCAGACCAGAGAAACTTTTTTTCCATGTCCGGGGTCCTTCATGTGTTTTTTATAAACTGTATGCGGTCTTTCTATGCTTGCACTGAGAGAGGCTTCCCTCGGCCGCCTCGCCATAAAACCCCGACTGGGGGGGGCTGCAGTGATCGTTGACTTTGTGGAACTTTCTCCCATTTCCTTCTGGGGCAGGAAGTAGTAAAATGAAAAACATGGTGGCAATAGAAGCCTTCACAAGGCTTCTAGCCGCCATGTAAACCGATCAGGGTCCCGCCATTTTGCCTAAAGGGTTAAACAGCACGGAATGGAACCAGCTCCATTCCACGCTGTAACCAATGGGTGTCAGCTGCAATTAGCTGCTGGCACACACTGCCTGTGGAGCGAGATCGCAAAGCCCATTACCGACACTGGGACGTAAGTTTATGTCCAGTATCATTAAGTGGTTAAATACTGATTTAGAAGAGAAGAATACACGTGTAAAATTTATGCTGATTACTGGGGTTGTCTCACTACAAGGATTGCTGCTTTTTATCTTGAAGAACTTGCAAAAACAAGTCACTTTGCAATATGTGTCCATTACCAGTTTCCTACCTATTCTTAGATATCCTCTCTTGTATGGGCTGCATCAGCTCCTCAGGTCGCTATAGCTACAGACCTGTTCGATCTCTCCTGATAGGCTTCCAGTGCTGGTTGCTATAGCTACAGACCTGTTGGATCTCTATTGATAGGCTGCCAGTGCTGGTTGCTATAGCTAAAGACCTGGTGTCCTCAGCAACTCATCACTGCAGGCCAGTACAAGCCAGTAAACCACCCCCGAATTCAAAGATGAAACCGAGAAAACAGGACTGAGGTGAAATGAATAGATGTAGTGAGACAACCCCTTTAACTAGGTGACTTTAACCCCTTAACGACCTTAGACGTATCCATACGTCCAGGTCGTTTGGGGGTTAACGCACCTGGACGTATGGATACGTCCTGAGGATCGCGCGAACTCTAAAGCAGAGTTTGCGCGATCGGCGCGGGGTGTCAGCTGTATATTACAGCTGTCATCCCGCAGCGTCGGCCCTGACCCCGGATCGCTCCGAGGGAGGGGGGGGTGGTTAACCCCTTAATTATTGTGACGATCGGGTCGCAATAACTAAGAGAGACGCAGGAGGAGATCGCTCCTCCTGCGTCACTGTCGGCGGCAGCAGCGCACGGATCGCTCCTGCCCTCTGACAGACAGCACGGAGGGCAGAGAATGCCTTCCGGGTTGTCTGTGACGTCACGATGCCCGGCCGTGCCCTGTGGGCATGTCCCGGCATCGTGACTGACAGTTGTCATAGGAACCAGTCATAGCAACAAGCTATGCACTGATTCCTATTGAATGAGAGATCTAAAGATCTCTCATTCAAATCCCCTATGGGGAAAAGTAAAATAAAAATGTGAAAAAGTGAAAAAAGTAAAAAAAAGTGAAAAACAAGTAAAACACACACGAAAAATAAAATAAAAATACGTACACCGCCCTTTTCCCCTTTACAAACGCCAATCGCCCCAAAAAAGATCAAAAATAAATAAAGTACCCATATTTGGTATCACCGCGTGCGTAACGACCTGCCCTATAAATCTGTCATGTTAATTAACCCGTACGGTGAACGCCGTAAAAAAAAAAAAAACAATCACAGAATTAAGATTATTGTTCATCCCGCAGCACATAAAATGGAATAAAAAGCGATCAAAAACTCCTAGAAACGCCAAAGTTGTACCAATTAAAACGTCAGTTCATCCTGCAAAGGAAAAGTCCTTATACAGCTCTGTATACGGAAAAATAAAAAATGTATAGCTCTCAGAAGATAGCGATGCATAAATATTGTTTTACACACTAAAAAACACTTTTCTTTTTTTTTTTTAAAGTACTTCAACATAAAAAAAACTATATAAATAGGGTATCGCCATAATCGTAGCGACCCAAAGAGTAAAGCTAACTTATCACGGATACTGCACGGTGAGCCCTGTGAAAAATAAAAATAAACAACACTACTAGGATTGCAGTATTTTCTTCACCCTGGCCTCCAAAAAATGGATTTAAAAGCGATCAAAAAGCCTTGTCCCCCCAAAAATGATACTAATAAAAACATCAACTCATCTCGCAAAAAACAAGTCCCTACACAGCTCCAAGCACAGAAAAATTTAAAAGTTATGGCTCTCAGACTATGGCGATGCAAAAACGTATTTTCCTGGTTGAATAAAAGTGTTTTTATTGTATAAAAGCAGTAAAACATAAAAAATATACAAATTGGGTATCGGTGTAATCGTATTGACCTGCTGAGTAAAGCTACCATGTCATATATACCGTACAGTGACCGCTATAAAAATAAAGATAAAAAACACTACCAAGATTGCTGTATTTTGTTCAAAACATCTCAGAAAAACCTTAATAAAACATAGCATCATATGCACCCCATAATGGTACCAATAAAAACTTCAACTCATCCCGCAAAAAAAAAGCCCATACACAGCTCTGCACACAGCAAAATAAAAAAGTTATGGCTGTCAGAATAGGACAACATAAAAACGCAATTTTTTATAGAAGTATTTCTACTGTGTAAAAGTAATAAAACAGAAAAAACTATATAAAAATCTATATCATTGTAATTGTACCGACCCCCATAGTAAAGTTCTCACATCATTTACACTGCACGGCGAATGCTGTAAAATGGAAACTCAAAAAACAATGACCGAACTGCGTTTTTCCTCCATTTTCATTGCCCAATGCTAAAAAAAAACTATGGAACACCGGTTCATCCAAAAAACACAGTACAACCCTAGATGAGATAACTTATGGGTGTTGAATCCAAAATTGGGGCGACTTCTGGAAGGTTTCAGCCTGTTCTGCTACTTTGGGGGCTTTGCAAATGCGACATGGCCCCACCAATATCTGTGTTCAAAAGCCAAATAGCGCTCCCTCTCTTATACGCCCTGCCATGCGCCCAAACAGCAGTTTACACCCACATGTAGGGTATTGCCGAACTCGGAAGAAATTGCTTAACAAAGTTTTAGGGTTATTTTTTTCCAGGATTCCTTGTATATATGAAACATTTTAAGCTAAAATTGCAGATTATTGAAAAAAAATTTTTTTTAATTTTCACAGCCTCATGCTAAAATAAAAATTGTGAATATTCTGTGGGGTCTATTTAGTCAATGCACCCTGGATATATTTCATTAAGGGGTTTTAGTTTCCAATATGCGGTCTATTTAGGGGTGTTTATTAAGTTTTAGCACCTTAGGGTGTCCCCAAACCTGAAATGGCGCCTCAATAAAATCGTATTGAAATGAGACCCCAGAGTATAGTAGGTGCTCCTCCTATTCTGGGGCTTATGGGTGAGCCAAATAATGCACTAGGGCCACATATGGGATATCTCTAAAAACGGCAGACCTGGGGGAATTGATATTAAGTTGCATTTACCTAGTCACATTTACCGTATTCCAGTGAATAATGGATAAATATTGAAAATCTGCAAAAAAAAGTGAAATTTTGAAATTTCACCTCCACTTTGCTTTAATTTCTGTGAAATATCTAAAGGGTTATCAATCTTCCTAAATAGTGTTGTAAATACGTTAAGGTGTCTTGTTTCTTAGATGGCGTCACTTATGGAGGTATCTAACATGCAGGCCCCTCAAAGCCACGTCAGAACTGGGGTGGTCCCTAAAAAAATGTATATTGCAAATTTTCTTGAAAATGTGAGAAATTACTACTAAATTTCTAAGCCCTCTAATGTCGTAAAAAAAAAAAAAGACATTTAAAAAATGATGCCAACCTATAGTGGACATATGGTAGATGCTAGTTATAAACTATTTTGTGGTGAATAATTATCTGTCTTGCACGCAGAAATTTAGCAACTTTCAAAATCGCAAATTTTTCCAAATTTTCATGAAATTTTGATATTTTTCACAAACAAACAAGGATTGTATGGATAAAAATTTCTTACTAACTTAAAGCACAATGTGTCACGAGAAAACAATCTCTGAATCACATGAATAGGTAAAAGTGTCAAAAAGTTATTCTCACATAAATTGACACATGTCAGATTTCAAAAATAGGGCTGTGTCAGGAAGGTCAAAACAGGCTGGGTCCTTAAGGGGTTAAACGTCTGGGCGGCGGCCGATTAACAGTGTACAATTGTTTTAAAATGTCAGTGCACAGTTAGGCTATGTTCACATGGCTTATTTCGGGACGTATTTACGGACGTAATTACGTCCGCAAATACGTCCCGAAATACGTTTCAAATACGTGTCACAAAGTGTGGCACGTATTTTGCGTCGTAAATACATTCCCCATTCTTTACTATGGGGATTTACGTTGCAAATACGCCTCAATAAGTGACAGGGGACTTAATTTTACGATCGTATTTACGGACGTATTTACGCCCGCAAATACGTCGCGAAAATACGCCTCGTGTGAATGACGAGGCGTATTTTACATTGGAATCAATGCTAATCTAATTGTTCATTATTTGAAACATATTTCAGGACGTATTTGCGGACGTAAATACGTCCGTAAATACGTCCCGAAATAAGCCGTATGAACATAGCCTTAGGCCATGTTCACACGGTGTATTTGCAGGGCGTAATTATGCCCCGCAATTACGCCGTGTGACCGGGAGCGGGGCGGGAGCGGGGGAGTGAGCGGGGGGCCGGCACTTCGCCGGCCCACAGACTTGAATTGCCAGCGGCGCGTATACGCCGCTAGTAATTCACATGTCAATTATCTCCCCGCCTGGCGGCTTCGCTGGGCGGGGAGAGGAGACGTAATCCATAGTTCTCTATGAGAACTGTGGATTACCGTAATGAATGGGCCGTTTTCGGCCCGTAATTAGCGCACTTCGGCGCGTATTTACGGACCGAAATACGGCCCTTTTTAAGCCGTGTGAACATGGCCTTAGGGCGACATGTTTGGACGGGGCTGCACCAAGTTTCTGACTTGCTTTGACCCCAAACACCTGTCATAGCCCTTTTTTTTTTTTATAGATGTATGAACAGTTGTATGTCCAAACTTGCTGCAATCTGTGCCTGGACCAACACTTTTGGATGCGCCAAAGATTCCAGGAGGCACATCGCACCAGTCATACAATGCACCAAAAATGCACCAAAGTTTGAATCGATAGTGTCGTAAAAATCCATACCAGCTTTAAAGTGACGAGGCTGACACTAGTTTTTACTGTAGAATAGGACACATGTATAAGGTGCTGGGAGACACTTTCATACAGACTGGCGAACAGTACACTATTAAAAACAGGTTCATACATGTCCTCCTAAGGCCCCGTTCACACGGCTTATTTGGGCACGGATTGGCGCCGTACTCCGCGCCGGATTTGCGCTTCAGTACGGCGCCAATCCGTCCCTGTCATTACGTTAATCCACTGCTCTCATAGAGAACAGTGGATTCCGTCGCTCCTCCCCGCTCGGCGAATCCGCCGCGGGGGGAGAAAGTGACATGCACATTATTTATGGCGCGGACGCGCCGTAAACAATGCATTGTCTATGGGGCGGGGAGCGGCGCCCCCGCCGCGCTCCGGCCTCGCCCCCGTCCCGCCCCTTATTCACGGCGGATTTTTGAGCTCAATACGGCTCACAAATCCGTCGGGAATAAGCCGTGTAAACACGGCCTTAGGGTGCTTTCACACAGTGCATTTTTCATGCGTTTTTTGACGCGTTTTTGTGCAAGAAGGCACAGCAATTAATACTATACATTGCTGCACAAAAAACACATCAAAAAAGCGCGTCAAAAACGCACTGTGTGCAAGCACCCTGCAGGAGTGGAAAGCTAGTCGGTCTCTTCACTGAGAGGACAGGCACACATTATTACTATCCCTTCCTTCCCAATCACACATATGGCAGGTAGTCGGTGGTCACATGCTTTCTGCGGCTCAGTAAATGCAGGGGCTGCTGGGTCTTATCAGATACAGATCAGCTCTATATTGACTGTAGGGGTTTGTATTCTCCCTGTATTTCTTCGTTATATTGGGCTAATATATCAGCCCCTATTCAAGGAGAAATCAGCAAAAAAAAAGTTATACAAAAATATTCCCAAGAGGTCTTTTTCTGATATTAGGAGATCATAATATAAAAAAAGGAAAAAAACTCCACACATAAAGGTAACAAGGAAAAAAGGCGAAAAAAAATAGTAGAATAAGCAAGTGTGAGAAAGCGTGACAGCGTTCAAACCCACGTGTACTGAGTCTGGTACGAGGGAAACAAATGACCTGGTCAGAAACTGGTTAAGTGTGGATTGCAGCTGCAGATTTTCAATTAGGATATGTTCAGCTCATTTTGCCGCGTATTTGCGCTTTAAAACAGGCGAAATGCGTGCCGCAATTACGATAATTCATAACTTTCATAGAGAACTATGAATTACGCTTCATCTCCCCTGGCGTACAATAGGCGCCGCTGATAAGCGCGCACTTCCAAAACACATGGTGTACTGCGGCGTGTACAGTACCACACCCCGGTATGCCGTGTGAACATACCTATATTGACATATAATAACATGCGGGGATTTGGCACTGAAAGGCGGCGTTAAATCTGCCTCAAGAATTGACGCCACCTTTTCCATCGCTGAGGAAAATCAACAATGTGAAGCGGATCGTGGTCAGATTCGGACGCTGATTCTAAAGCGGTTTCACTGCTGAATCAGTGTCCACCTCAGCCATGTGAACATACAATGTAGTTTGAAATATGCTCAAAACGCGTCTCCTAGACTGCAGTGTAAAATAGGCACCGTCATTCACACAACGCATATTTTACTCTGGTTATTTTTGCCGTGCCTGGAAGGAATAGAGGTGTGAATTATTCAGGTGCGCACGGGCCTTAAAATAATAAAGCCCCGGGCATCAGGTGACGTTTATGCATTCAAATTACGAGCTAGCAAGCGCATCATTTCAACGACCCAACAAACGCGAATGTACGCACTGCAAAAACGTCGTGTGAACATCCCCTGAGGGAGAAAAGCACAAGAAGCTTCTGGAACAAAATGTCAGTCCCATAGCATGCTGCAAAGAGAGAGAGAAATGCCACATACATTTCTCACCTATTAATTAAACTACAGCAAACACCAAAGATGCCATAAAAAGTTATGAACAATTACAAAAAAATGCAGTGTTTTATTTTAAAAATACTAGGCCTCAATTATCAACCGAACAGTAAGATTGTCCATAGCAACCGATCAGGACTCATAGCAACCAATCAGAGCTCTGCTTTCAGTTCATACATTGCTCTGCTAACATGTAAGCTGAGCTCTGATTGGTTACTATGGGCGTCTGACTGTTTGTGTCTGTTCACACTGCTTTTCCTGGGCCATACTTTAGTGGGTTTTACGCGCTGGAAAACGACCCAAAAACAGCCTCATACGAGCTTCACGTCTTCCTTCGTTGAATATAATGTAAAATACTCCTTGTCGTTCACACGAAGCGCATTTCACAAGCAGAATTGCGAGACTTTTTTGGACACGGCTGTAAAAACAAATGACGTCAATTCTTGAGGCGGTTTTCGTTTGTAAAATCCACTACAAGAAACAATGGGGACAGGATTTTACAAAATACTCTTCTAACCAGGTGTTTTCTGAAGCAGAGTTGGAAGTGTAAATTTACACTTCAAAAAACGTCATGTGAACATAGGCTTTTAGGGTGGATTCACTTGGCTTATTACAAGCGTATAACAGTGTGTAGTGCGCGCCGCTATACGTCTGCTGCCTTAGAAGTATGCGTTGGCCAGCATGTACTTCTAAGCGCTCTGCGCCAGCCCCCACTCACTTTGGTTTTCCCTGGCGCGTGAAGAAGTCACGTCACCATGTAAAATCATAGCACTTAGTGAGAGCTATGATTTTACCGTAATTGCAGGCCGTACTTCGGGCATATTGCAGCAAAATTACATCCCTCAGTACGGCCCGCAATTACGCCGTGTGAACATAACCATAGACAGTTTTGATGAGTGTGTGAAACCTCCCCTACTGGCCTGGAGCACAACAAAAAAAATACCACTCAGTCATGTAACACCGAACATCTAATAGAAGGTGTTGTAACCCTATATGAAGTGTTATAAACCACTTGCCAAGTCTCCCGGACCAACGGAAGAGTTAGCAAGTCTCCCAGGTGCCATATACAGGGCCCTGATGGAGCTGGCTCAGAGGCTGTGCCCGCATCATCCACATTTGGAGTTGGCTGTAACATACACCCGGGCCCCGGCTGCAGCAGCTGGGAACAGAGCTGGCTCCAATCCTGGCCATTCAGGCCCCTACGTGCAGCAGTCAGTAGTGTCTGCTGCATTTAGGTGGTTAATAAAGTGAGGGGCCTCCTGTTGTCACCCCTGCAATGCAATCACTGGGTGCCCAAGGTGGCCATGGCAGCCGGAGGCTAAATAATAGCCTCTAGATCGGCCATATGTAGAAGCCTATCAGGCCCTGCCACTGACAGAGTTTTTCACAGACCGTATAATACATAGTAAAACAGTAATGTGTTGTTATGGATTATAAAAGCCATCAAGCCATAGTCTAGTCCTATATTGGGACTAAAAAAGAAATAAAAAGAAGTTTCAACAAATTTAGAAAAAAAGGAAAAAACCTAATTCCCCTCCCTACGCAGAGAAGTAAAAACAGTTTTTTTGCAGAAAGAGTTCTGTAAAAAAAAAAAGAAGCATGGCCTGAAAAAGTGGAGGTGTTCTCTATAAAGAGGGGGCAGAAAAACTCCTAGCTACTCCACCTGCATGGATACCGTCATTAACCCCATCATCACTAAATATGTAGTGACTGTGCTGTATACTGCATGGCACGCAGAATCTGGAGACATTACTTATGTGCTGTACATAATACTTCATGTATACCATATATAGAAATACTATACATGTTTATCCTGTATATAATAAATGCTTTATATGTTATACTATGTGTGTACAGTGTATCAATATATATATATACATCTAATACTATACATGTGTACTTTTTATATCTGTATACACTTGTATATAATAAGTACTATATATCAATATTATATATGTATATATTATATATAATTGGTTGTAAAGAAGGAACCAATGTTGACTGAAACACATAGCGGGTCAGTGAAATATGTTTTACTCCTGAAATCTCTATACAATAAAGAAAGATTTTAGACTCAATACCTCACTGGATCATTGTTGCATCCAACAAGGACTATATATGTATATATATATATATTATATATTATATATATATATATATATATATATATATATATATATAATATATATATATATATATATATTTATAGTTCAGACCAAAGGTTTGGACACACCTCCTAATTAAACAGTTTTCTGTGTTTTCACGACTATAAAAGTTGTAGTTCACACTGAAGGCATTAAAACTATGAATTAACACATGTGGAATATATATATATATATATATGTATATGTATATATATATATATATATATATATATATGTGTGTGTGTTTATACTGTATCGAATACTATGCATGTATACTATATATGTTTACAATAAATCGGACATATGTATACTCTATAAATAATATATGTATATACTGTATATAATAAGTACTCTGTATATACTCTATCTATAAATACTATATATGAATATACTGTATGTAATAAGTACTATATCTATAACTACTATATATGTATATACTGTATTTAAGTACTATATCTAAAACTAAATATGTATTCTATAACTACATATGTACACTCTATATATGTATAACTACCAATGTACAATGTATATGAATATACTCTATGTAATAAATCCTACATATGTACACTCTATATATGTATAACTACTACCAATGTACAATGTATATGTATATACTGTATGTAATAAGTGCTACATATGTACATTCTCTATGTCTAACTACTACCTATGTACAATGTATATACTGTATGTAATACATCCTACATATGTATACTCTATATATTTATATCTACTACCTATGTACAATGTATTTACTGTATGTAATAAATGCTACATATGTACACTCTATATATTTATATCGACTATGTACAATGTATATGTATATATTGTATATAATAAATCCTACATATGTACACTCTGTATACGTATAACTACTACCTATGACACTGTATATGAATACTACAGATACCAAGTACTGGGCGCAGCCTGAATATTCCATGATCATGAAAACATAAATGTTGCGGCAGCGCCACCTAGCGATCACAGCGCTGACTAGTCTGCGCACGCGTGAATCACCTGCAGCTATTCGAGCTTTAGCGGTCACAGCCAGTGACTGACGTCAGGGTCACGTGCTCCCGGAAGTTACCCTCCCCACAGTGTGGGCGGAAACAGCTGTCGGCCATCTTTGATGCTGGCAATGGTTTCTATGAAAATTGTGTCCAAGGACGGAGAAGTGTCCGCTCAGCCGGGTGTGTTGTGGACTAGCGGGTGCATGGCTGAGCCACTGACTGGGAGGCCTCTGTGCATGCAACCCGAGCTATGACTCTGAAGGTCAGGCAATCGTGTGGGGGCAGGAGAATTGCTTGTACTTTGGTGACTACTATGTGTCCTGTGACTTTATCTATTGAGGACACCCTATGTGTCTATATTGCTGGGGTCTGGGCACAGGTACCACAACAGCTGCCCGGCCAGATGTTACCCCGACTCTCATAGACATTAAGGGGACAGTGCGCAAAACTCAGCAGCTCAGGTAAAGGGGCAGCACATGACACAGGGACTAAACCCCTCCACCATCCTCCCTTTTCCACCTGCTGCAAAATCAGAGAACTTTAATCCTAATGTTAGAAGGGACACTCCCGTCAGAATGAAGGATTTGAGTGAAAAACAGTATCCCTGCAAAACTTTATTTTCAGAATTTTTGCCAGTATTTTTTTTCGTTCCAGCAAATAAAAATTACATTTAACATTTTGTCCTTTTTTTTTAGCTGTGATAGTGAAGAACATAAACTCCTGAATGACAGGACAGACTAATCTCAGTTCACTGTAGTTACTGCTTATCTCTATGTCGTCATGTTACAAATAGTAGGGCAATAAATGACAGTGTAATGGGTTCATCTTTCTCTGCACTGGGGGGAATTTCCAATTTCTTTTACACAAGGACTCTCGGGAAAAAACACACCGCATGGTCCTGCGAAAACACTTACACCTCTCTGGTCCGCGATATCACTTACACATCTCACGGTCCTGCTGATAACCCTTTCACCTCTCACGGGGGTTTCTATATCACTTACCCTTCACTGGTCTCGCTAATAACACCCTCTCACGGTTTTGCTGAAACCTTCACCTTCACTGGTCCCGCGATATCACACCTCTCTCTGGTCCCCCTGATAACACTTACACCCCTCATGGTCTTGCTGATAAACACCCCTCCTGTTCTGCGAAGCCTTACCTCTCATGGTTCCTGCTCTGAAAACTTAAACCTCTCACTGGTTCTGATGATAACACACCTCTCACTGGTAATGCTGATAACACACCTCTCACTGGTCCTGCTGATAACCCTTACACCTCTCACTGGTCTTGCTGATATCACTTACACCTCTCACTGGTCTCGCTAATAACACACCTCTCACTGGTTCTGCTGATAACACTTACACCTCTCACTGGTCCTGCTGATATCACACCTCTCTCTGGTCCCGCTGATAACACTTACACCTCTCCCTGGTCTTGCTGATAACACACCTCTCACTGGTTCTGCTGATAGCACTTACACCTCTCACTGGTTCTGCTGATAACACTTAAACCTCTCACTGGTTCTGATGATAACACACCTCTCACTGGTAATGCTGATAACACACCTCTCACTGATCCTTCTGATAACCCTTACACCTCTCACTGGTCTTGCTGATAGCACACCTCTCACTGGTCCTGCTGATAACACAACTCTCACTTGTCCTGCTGATATCACTTACACCTCTCACTGTTCCTGCTGATATCACTTACACCTCTCAGGCTATAGTCGGCCTGGAAGAGGACTGTCAAGCGATCCTCACTAGGGGAACTTTATAAAATTATATTTAAAAAATGTACCACTAATTAAAACAAAAATCCATATAATAGTGGCATAGTGCTTGCCAACATGTATCCAAAGGATAGGTGAGAAATGTCAGACCCCCACAATCCCTAGATAGGGGCTGCCTGTCCCCGTTCTTCATGCCTGGGCTTACACAGCGAGGAAGGGTTTGAAAGGAGCAGCAGCCGGACATGTGCACAGGTGCTCCATTCCTAGTCTGTGGGACGATAGTGGAGGACAGTGCTTGGTTGTCTTCGTTGGTCCCATTCACTTTGAAAGCGCTGCCCCGTTCATACCCTGCCTGGCTGCTCGAGATAGTGGGGGCACTCGGGGTCTTGTTTTATGGAGCGATCCCATTGGCGGGGCCCTCCGTGATCAGACTGTTATTACCTGTTCTGTGGGATCCCAAGTCTTCCTACCCCTTGAACTGTTCCTCATCTTCAAGTGTCACAGCCACAAACATCAATGATATTATGTGATAAAGCAGCACAAAGGAGCAAGTATTTGTAATGTGTAAAGAAAGTGTGGTGTGCAGCTGTATTCACCCCCCGGAGTCAGTACTTTGTAGGACACCTTTAGCTACTATGAGAGCCGCAGTCTGTTGGGGAAGTCGGCTTTGCCCATCTAGAGGCTGGAATGAATTTTTGCCCATTTTTCTTTGTAGAATGGCTCTCGCTCAGTCAGATTGGTTGGAGAACGTTTGTGAACAATAATTTTTAAGTCCTGTCACAGATTCTCCATGGGATTTGGGTCTGGACTGTGACTGGCCTTGTTGCACATGAATATACTTTAATGTAAACTCTTCATTGTAGCTTTGGCCGTATGTTTAGGGTCGTTGTCCTGCTGGAAGGTGAACCTGCGCCCCAGTCTCACGTCTTCTGCAGCCTCCAACAGGTTTTCCCCCAGGATTGCCCCGTATTTAGCTCCATCCATCTTCCATTCAGCTCTGAGCAGCTTCCCAGTCCCCGCTGAACCAAAGCCCCTCGCCCCCCTGCATGATGCTGCCCCCACCAGGGTTCACAGTGGGGATGGTGTGTTCAGGGTGATGTTCAATGTTGGCTTTTCTCCTTACATAGCGTTCGGCATCTAGGTCTCATCTCACCAGAGCACCTTCTCCCACATACTGCTGTGTCCCCTACCTAGCTTTGAACAATCTGTGAATAGGACCTCTTAAAGGGGTTTCGCCAGGACTTGCCTTATCTGCTAAGAATCAAATGTAAACAAGCTGAGCTGAGAGAGAGACACAGCCAGCCAGAGCACAGAGCCATGCATAAGGGATCGCGTGAAATGTTCACTCAAATAATCAAACTACAACTAGTGGATTCTGTATACAAAAGACAACATCTTTTCTCCACAGCAGCTTGAAAGCTTCTTCATGTTCTCTGTCATCAGATAAAGCAGGGATCTACTCAGATAATCGCACTACAACTAGTGGATTCTGTACACAAAAGACAACATATTTCTACCCGGTGCCTTGAAAGCTTCTTCAGCTCCCTCTCATCAGATAAGAAGTGATCTCTGCGCAAGCCCGTCCAGCAGCTCTTGTCAGGTCGTATCTAATAGAAGCTTTTAAGTAACTAAGGGCAGGTAAGGCAGCCTGTAGCTTTCTCAGGCTGCAATTTTTGTAATCACATATATTTAGAAAAGTGATTAAATAGCCATTTTGGAGGATCCCACATCAACACTACATCGTGGCAAAACCCCTTTAAGGCTTTCAAAAATTGTTTTCTTCTTGCCCCTCTTCCATAAAGGACAGATTTGTGGAGGATATGACTAATAGTTTTCCTGTAGACAGATTCTGTGGATCTCTGCAACTCCTCCAGAGTGACCCTGGGCTGCTGCTCTGATTAGTGTTCTCCGTGTCTGGGTTGTCTGTTTAGATGGAAGGCCATGTCATGGTTGGTTAGCAGGTGTGCCATACTCATTCAATTTATGGATGATGGATTGGACAGTGCTCTGTGAGATGTTCAGAGTTTAGGCTATTTTTTTTTTTTTTACAACCTAACCCTGCAATACACTTTGCCACAACTTTATCACAGGGCTGTCTGGTGTGTTTTTTCATGTTCATGATTTTTTTTTGTTTACTAATGTTCTTAAACAGATCTCTGAGGTGTGTCTCAGCAAAGAGACTAGAAGCTGAAACCCTGGGAATCAGCTTTTACAAAAATTGTAGTATTCCAAGCATGTAAACAGGAGGCCACTCTTTTTCCACCATTACAACCAGTAAAGGCATATGTAAGGATTGCTCTGATGGGATAAACCCTTTAAGCACATTGTGGTCATGAAATTGAGCATCTTGATGGTTTAGGAACACTCCCTATTCCTGGAGTGATCTGTGTTCCCCCTTACTGCAGGCATAGACATAGCTACATAGGACAGAAGATTTGTGCGAACAGTAGTAGAGATATTTTTTAAGGGTATGTTCACATGATGTACTGCGGCGCGTACTGTACATTGTGTGTTTCGGGAGCTCGCGCCAATACGTGTGTACTCCTGCGGTGCGGGGTGGGCAGCAGTCCGGCGGCCCCATTGACATTCATTGCAGGCGGCGCATATTCGCCGCGAATAATTGACGTGTCACTTATCTCCCCGGGTGTACAATATTATTGTATTGTATGCCCGGGGAGAGGAGGCGTGACCCATAGTTCTCTATGAGAACTATGGATTACCGTAATTTTGGTGCGCATCTCGCTCGTATTAGAGCGCAAATACACGGTGAAATGCGCCGAAATGACCCTGTATGAACATAGCCTAAGGGTGGATTTGTAGCAAATGTATTGCAAATGATCTTCAATGGGAAAAGGTATAATCTCTAGTAAAGGCTTATCTATCTCACAGGTGGGGGACGTCCGTTCTGTATACGTCCGGCCCTACAATTGAAGTTTCTGAGACAACAAAAAAGTGCCAGGATTTTTTGAAGACCAATACATGCGCAGTAGCAGCTCTTGATCAGGCTTCCTCATCCAGATGTCCTACTGCGCATGCGCTGGTCTCCAAAGTTCCTGCCACTTGCTTGACATTGAGTACCTTGTGTGAGCATAACCTGACAGATGGATTACATTTATTCCTGAGAAGGTTTGGTGACAACCAGTGAAGTTTCTGATAAAGTCCCACTCCAGTTTCACTGCATGTAAATCTGCCTTGGCGGCCATATTGCTTATCAACCAGATACACATAGGACAACGACGAGTAATTATTGCTTGCAGGATTGACATTGTGAACATTCTCTTTTATAGTAAAGTTTACATAGTTTGTCAATGTTTTCCTGTAGAAACCAATGTTTCCGCGACCGTCCCTCTTCAGCCGTGGTCTTTGCACGAAGGTTCCCCAGCAGCTTCCTAGTGAAGTCCTGACCAACGAGACAGAGCAGCGGTGCCGTCAGATCCTGGGGAAGAACCCTCTGCCACAGAAGGTGTCAGCAGGTGTCCTGGTGACATTATGCACCTCCGGGGGTGCTCCTGCCTTTCTCTATACCCTGAGATCCTCCAAGCTTAAGGGGAGACATAAGGGAGATGTCAGGTAGGTGGCCCAGCTGCTTTCAGGACCTGCAGAGGCATAGTGACTGGGAGACGTCCGGGTCAACTGATTTAGTGTTGGACGCCTGTGTATCCCCATTGTGGAGGCAACGCGCCATGGCAAAGATGCGCTAAAAAGTTTTCTCTAAACCTCACCATTTTGAAAATGGCATGAATTAAGGGCACATAAACTGCAACCCTTTTTGGCATGAGAGATGCATAAATGCGTCTTATCGTACGAATTGGCATAGACACGCTCGCTGACGAGTGGCACAGACAAAAAGTGTTGGTCTTGACGGACAAACTCATTCTTTTCGGCACAAATGCTGTAGGACTATGTCGATGCACCCTATTATTTCTTAACTTTCATGCATCTGGGCCCATGCCTATCTATAATCAATGTATTTATGTGTGTTCTTCCAGCTTCCCTGGTGGCAAGTGGGATCCATCAGATCGTGATGTGATAGATACAGCATTAAGGGAAGCACAGGAGGAACTCGGAGTCACACTGTCTCGCAGCACAGTCTGGGGCCCAATGAAGCCAATCACAGACCCGGTAAGAAAAAGCACACACTGTGAGAGATTTAAGGCTACGTCCACACGGCAGAGGACAAAATACTCGGCCGTCCCTTTCAGTTGAACAGTACTATAATCTGCTTTTTTACGCTGGATATGGCCTCGTTCACACGGCTTATTGCCGGCGTAATGGCGGGGACGTATTTGGCCCCGCAATTCCGCCAGCAGCCGGGCCGCGGGGGGGGGGGGGGGCCGCCCCATAGACTGTCTATCTACGGCGCGTACACGCCGTAAATAATTCACATGTCACTTTCTCCCCCCCACGGCGGATTCGCCGAGCGGGGAGGAAAGACGGAATCCACAGTTCTCTATGAGAACTGTGGATTACCGTAGTTACTTGGACGGATTGGAGCCGTACTGCAGCGCAAATACGGCACGCAGTACGACTCCAATCAGTGCCCAAATAAGCTGTGTGAACAAGGCCTTATAGAATGTTTTCATTTTTTTTTTACCAGGTATTCAAATTCGAAATCCGACCTCAGAAATTCCGGGCTGTGTAGACTACAGCTCGGATTTCCTATTGAGGTCTATGGGGATGATGTACAGTCGATTTTTGCACATTCTAAATACCAAATCCGCTTAAAAATCCAACAGTAAATCACTGTCTTGTAGACGTAGTCTTACACTTGCTCCTGTGACTGTGCCGCCTGCTGCTATGTCAAGGACTGCAGGACGTAGCCAAATGGACAGATCTCTTGGATTGTGATGGTTAAAAAGTGCACATGATGATTTGTGTGGGATCACTGCTGCCCTTTACTGCAGTCAATGGGGTGTCCTTTGTGAAACAGGTCTGTTTCAAATGTGAAGCAATATATAGTTATGCACATCCAAAAAAATGAACATAGGTGCAACACTGGTGCGGCTGTAGTATACATACATATTCCAATAACAGTGGCACACTATAAACTGAAGCACTATCAAAGGGGATATAGGAATTTGGAAAAGGCATTTCTGCTATCTAGGATATATGAAATTTTTTTTTGAGATTCACAGTTCACACTTTTGATCAAAACTGTTTAAGCCACCTCCGAAACTTCAACGGGATCTCAAGGCAGGTGGTCCTATACTATTGCTACCTCTCGTTTGGGTCCTATTCAGACCTCCACAATCCAGGGAATGAAGGAACCAGCTTACAAGTTACACTGCACTGATTAAAAAACCATGTCAAGGTGGGTGGAGTGCAAAAGCCAAAATGGAGGCAGCCACTCCTCCAAACTCAAACTAGAAGCAATATATGGTTATGCACATCCCAAAAAAACATTTTTTGAAAAAAATGAACATAGGCGCAACACTGGTGCGGCTGTAGTATGTAGTAGTTTCAGATGTGAACCCTGCTAATTTGTTTCCAGAACTTTGCTGAATATAACAAGGTGTCTGACAACTCCATTCCCTCAGTTGGAAAACCCGACCGGTACAAATCCAAGAAGGGGCATCTATTGATAATGGTCTCCAGTGCTTGTATCCCTCGGGGTGATTTACCTCCCACTGGTGCCACACCTAATACCTCTCTCCTTCTGTACCTGCAGACAGGCATGGTTATCGTACCAGTCCTGGCAAATATAGGATGTCTGGAAGATCTGTCAGCACATCCCAACCCAGAAGAGGTTAGTACCTTGCTGATGCACACATCTGATGTGGCGGTTTCACACGTTTTTTGGGGGGGGGCAAAATGATGCACCAGCTGTTTGTGGCAGGTCAGTAAAGAGTAAGGCCATGTTGACACGGCTTATTTGGGCACATATTCCAGCCTGTAATTCGCGGCGTACTGCGCGAATTACAGGCTGGAATATGTCCCAGTCATTACGGTAATCCACAGTTCTCAAAGAGACCTATGGATTATGTCTGCTCTCCCCGCTTGGCGAATCCGCCGCGGGGGGAGATAAGTGACATGTGAATTACTAGCGGCGTATATGCGCCACTAGTAATGATAGTCTATGGGCCGATGAGGCTCCTGTACCTGTGCGCGCCGCACGCCGCCGTGCGATTAGAAGAACAAGCAGCTCAGTGCGTCCTTCTAAAACATAGGGGGGCCGGCCCCATTCACTTTCATTATCCCTGCCGCGTATACACCTGAAAGAAGTGACATGTCACTTCTTTCTGCCGGTGTTCAATACACAGCGGGGAAGACGGTAGGTAATCATGGGTCTCTATGAGCGCTATGATTACCATAATTACAGGACGGATTTCAGGGCGCATTGCAGTGCAATTACACCCCGGAATATGTCTTGTGAACATAGCCTTACAAAAAACACTATACAATTTGCTTTTTTTGTGACATTTTTCTCTTGTGCCCATGGGAGTGTTTTCAAGATGTTGTTCTTAAAGGGGTTTTGCCAGGATGTGCCTTATTTGCTAAGAAGCTAATGTAAACAAGCCAAGCTGAGCAAAGAGAGAGAGAGAGACACAGCCAGAGCACAGAGCCATGCATAAGGGATCGTGTGCAATGTTCACTCAAATAATCAAACTACAACCAGTGGATTCTGTATCCAAAAGACAACATATTTTTACCTGGTGCCTTGAAAGCTTCTTCAGCTCCCTTTCATAAGATAAGAAGTGTTCTCTGCGCAAGCCTGGCCAGTTCAGCTCGTCACTCTTCCTGGTCGTATCTAATAGAAGCTTTTAAATAACTAAGGGCAGGTAAGGCAGCCTGTAGCTCTCTCAGGCTGTAATTTTTGTAATCACATATTTATAGAAAAGTGATTAAATACTCATTTTGGAGGATCCCACGTCAACATTATATCGTGGCAAAACCCCTTTAAGGTATTCATATATTGTGTGGACTCCTTACACACAGAGCGATAGATTTCTCGTGTTTTTTTTTTTTTTTCTTTTCATGTGGATGATTATAGCTTCTAGCAAATGAAAACTCAGAAATCAGTCTATTACAAATTAGAATAATGTATAAGACCAATCAAAAAATGACTTGTAACACAGAAACGTCGGCCTGAACGGTGTGTCCAGTATATGCTCAATACTTTGTCGGGCTCCTTTTATATGAATTACTGCATTGATATGATGTGGCCTGGAGGGGATCAGCCTGTGGCGCTGCTGAGGTGTTATGGGAGCCAAAGTTCCCTTGATAGTGCCTTCAGCTCGGATCTATTGTTGGCTCTGGGGTCTCTCATCATAGATTCTCTATGGGGTTTAGGTCTAGTGAGTTTTCTGCCAATCAAGCACAGTGATACCGTGGTTAGTAAACCAGTTATTGGCACTTTTGGCAGTGTGGACAGGTGCCAGGTCCTGCTGGGAAATGAAATCCGCATCTCCATACAGCTGGTCAGCAGAGGGAAGTGTAACGATTCCAACCCGGGTGGCTGGTGCGGGTTGGGCAGATCCTCTGGACCCACCACGAGCGTAGATGGTGAACACAAGCAGTGGGTAGCCGAAGTGCAGGTCTGGGTAGCAGGTGCTGGAGCGGAGACAGGGCACTGCAGATGTAGCCGTAGAATGTATGCACAGTCCAGGCGTAGCAGGTGAATGGCTGGCACAGTCCACGATGGAAGCAGACACTGGGTATGGCAACAGGTATATGGCAAGCTTGTGCAGCAGCAGGTGTTCAGCAGGTAACGAGGAACGTACAAGAAACGTATGACAGAGTCAGCAGCAGTACAGCAGCCAAGGGGTCAAGTGCTTGTGCTTGATAACAACAACGAACTGATGCTGAGCTGAGGGAGGAAGTTACTTAAGAAGCCAGAGGTTACAGGTCACTGGGCAAGGCCAAGGTACTCTGACTCTTTAAATGTGGTGCGGTGCCGCACGCGCGCCCCTAGAGGGAGCACGTGTGCGCACAGGATGATAGGAAGCCATGGTGACTCAGAGCTGCCAGCAGGAGCAGCTGCAGGACTGGCAGGAGCCGGGACAGGTGAGTGAACAGAGCCAGGGACACCAGATGATCTAGCAGCAGTGGCCGGGACACGAGAGACATGGGCACGCTGACGGTCCGTAGCAGGGACCGCAGCGTGAACTGTGACAGTACCCCCCTACCCCACCCTTAAGCCCTCCCCTCCGGGCTAGCTGGATACCCACGAAACAGCCAGGGGTAACCACCTCCTCCTCGATATCCCAGGAACTGTCTTCAGAGTTGGTGTTCAGAGAGTCCCAGAAAACTTCTTGGACCTGGGGAGAAGAAGCAGAAACAGCTCTTCTTGCCCATGCGGCTCTTCCATCAGCACAGCAGAACCAATGGGCAGAGAAACGGGAGGGCAGGGCTGCTCCAGATGGGTGGGCTTGAGGCAGTGAGAGTAGCAATGCTCGCCCCATTGGACAACTTCGCCAGTTTTCCACTCCAAGGATGGGCTGTGAAGCTGGAACCACGGAAGCCCGAGCAAGACTGGAGCAGACGAACTTGGCAGGACATAGAAGGAGATGTCCTCTTGGGTGGAACTTCCAATTTGTAGCGACACAGGCTGGGTACGGAACTGGACTGGCTCCTTCAGGATCTCCCCGTTGATTGAAGAGAAACGTAGGGACTTCTCAAGATGGGAGACAGGCAGGCAGAACTTCTCCAGCAGAGAAGGATGGATGAAATTCTCGGAAGAGCCAGAGTCCAGAAGAGCAGGAACGTCGGATGCAACACCAGACGAAAAACGTAGAGTGACTGGAGTGGTCAGACGGGGAGCAGGCGCACCATTATTCAGGGTAACTTCACCCACAACACCATGGAACTGAGGTTTCCGGGGCGCAGCTGGGCGGACTGGGCAGTTCTTCAGATAGTGACGAGCACCACCACAGTACAGGCACAAGTTTAAGCTGCATCGACGGGTGCGTTCCTCTATGGAGAGATGAATGCGGTTGACCTCCATAGGCTCATCTTGGAAAAACGCAGGTGTCAGGCGAGGTGGACTCGAGGTTTCAGGTACAAGGCGCAAAGGCTTGCGATGACGGGAGGACACAGGCTGTTGGCAAAGCTCTAACTCCCTCTCCGCAAAACGGATGTCGATCCAGGTAGCCAAAGCGATGAGGTTGTCCAGGGTGGTAGGTAGGTCATGACCAGCCAACTCGTCCTTGATGCGTCCATCGAGACCCCCCCAGAAGGCAGCAACGAGGGCCTCGTTGTTCAAGGCAAGCTCGGAGGCCAGGGTACGGAACTGGATGGCATACTGGCCCACTGTAGAGTCGCCTTGACAGAACCGGAGCAGAGACGATGCAGCTGAGGTGCTGCGCTCAGGTAATTCAAAGACCTTTCTGAAGGCGCTCAGGAACTCCTGGAGGTCCCCTGTCAGCGGATCCCCTTTCTCCCAAAGAGGTGCGGCCCAGGCCAAGGCTTCGCCTGAGAGCAGGCTGATGATGAAGACGACCTTGGCACGGTAAGAATGGAACTGATGGGCCAGGACCTCAAAATGGATGGTGCACTGGTTGAGGAAGCCGCGACATGCATGAGAGTCTACAGAATAATGGGCAGCCAGAGGCAGGTGCAGGCTGGGACTGGACATGGCAGACGGAGGCGGAACCACAGCAGATGGCAGAGCAGGCGTAGGTGCCAGTGCAGACACGACTTCGTCCAAATGGGTGGTGAGCGTCTGCAACTTCTAGAACAATTGCTTGAGGTGGACGTCATGACAGTTCACCACGGCTACGAGGTGGGGCAGAGTCACTCCGGCGGGATCCATAATGTATGGTCAGTTCGTACTGTAACGATTCCAACCCGGGTGGCTGGAAACGTGCGGGTTGGGCAGATCCTCTGGGCCCACCGCGAGCGCAGATGGTGAACACAAGCAGTGGGTAGCCGAAGTACAGGTCCGGGTAGGAGGTGCTGGAGCGGAGACAGGGCACTGCAGATGTAGCCGTAGAATATATGCACAGTCCAGGTGTAGCAGGTGAACGGCTGGCACAGTCCAGGATGGAAGCAGACACTGGGTATGGCAACAGGTATATGACAAGCTGGTGCAGCGGCAGGTGTTCAGCAGGTAACGAACGTACAGGAAACGTATGACAGAGTCAGCAGCAGTACAGCAGCCAAGGGGTCAAGCTCTTGTGCTGGATAACACAACAACAAACGAGCTGAGGGAGGAAGTTCCTTAAGAAGCCAGAGGTTACAGGTCACTGGGCAAGGCCAAGGTACTCTGACTCTTCAAATGTGGTGCAGTGCCGCATGCGCGCCCCTAGAGGGAGCACGTGTGCGCACAGGATGATAGGAAGCTGGAGGAAGCCATGGTGACTCAGAGCTGCCAGCAGGAGACGGGACAGGTGAGTGAACAGAGCCAGGGACACCAGACGATCTAGCAGCAGTGGCCGGGACACGAGAGACATGGGCACGCTGACGGTCCTTAGCAGGGACCGCGGAGTGAACCGTGACAGGAAGCATGAAGCTCTAACATTTCCTGGTAAGTGACTGCATTGAGCGTAGACTTGATAACACAGTGGATCAACACCAGCAGATGACATTCCTCCCCAAACCATCACTGACTGTGGACTCTGCACACTGGACCTCAGGCAGCTTGGATTGTGGTCTCTCCACTCTTCCTCCAAAACATGAGACCTTGATTTCCAAATGAAATGTAAAATTACCTTTCATCTGAAAACAGGACTTTGGACACTGAGCTCAGTCCGGTCCTCTTTTTTTCTTATCCCAGGTAAGAAGCTTCTGACGGTGTCTCTGGGTCCTGAGTGGCTTGGGAATGTGACAGATGTCGCCCATGTCCCGGATACGTCTGTGTGTGGCGGAGGCACTGACTCCTTGTGAATCTCCTCCAGGTTCTTGAATAGCCCTTTCTTAAAAATCCTATCAAGGCTGCGGTTGTCCTGGTTGCTTGTGCACTTTTTTCCACCACACATGAATATGCTTTGATCCAGCGCTCTGACCACCCTGCTTTTTTTTTTAGCAATGACCCTTTGTGGCTCACTCTCTTTGTGGGTGTGGCAATGTCTTCTGGACAACTGTAAAGTCAGCAGTGTTCCCCGTGTAGCTACTGAACCAGACTAAGAGACAACATAAAGGCTTAGGGAACCTTTGTGTGAGGCCACGAGTGAACTATATTGATCTTTCTCACATTGAGGTGTTCATATTCAGGTCCGGAAACCGGACGGAAGACTGACCGTGCTCAATGTTTTTTGAGCGGCCCGCCGGCGGAAAACCTGTGCAGTGGGGACTGCTGCACGGGTTTTCCATAGAGCACAATTGTGCTCATTTTTGGCTGGTTTTTCAGGCGGTCTGAAAAACCGCAAACCGGCTGAAAAACCGTGCAGTGGGGACATGCCCTAAGTATCTGCAATCTATTACAGGAGCAGCAGTGTGGATTACATTTTACATGTTTTTTTTTTTTTCTTTAGGAAACCTGTAGTGTGGATTTTATTTCCTCAGTTGGTAAATGTATGTTATAGATTTGGAGATGCCAAAATCCATAAGTCTGTATTCAAAGTTCATTGCTGTAGCATTTTTGTTCCTTGTGCAGGGATCCTCTAGGTGCTTTTACATGGGGCATGTACAATGCAGATTTTGCACAGTGGAATGTAGAATATCTGCAGTGCTTGAATGAAGCAGCAGTGCAGATTGAATTTTAAAGGGGTTTTCCCAGCTCAGACATCCAGGGCATATTGATTGGATATACTATAAATATCTGATAGGTGCAAGTCTCCGAAGTGGGACCTACACTTTTCAGGTATCTATGGAATGTCCAATCAATATGCCCTGATAAGCTGCCTTGAAGGGGTTTTCCTATCTCACACACTAGAAAAAAAATCCACATGATACTGTGTGGAAATTAATCCAAAAAGAGCTTTTAGGAATCCACAGCTCGTTAAATCTGAGTTTATCCAAGTAAAATAGAGAATTTGAGAGCGAGTGCATAAATATATGTCTAGAAAAAGCAGGAGGCCAATGACTGATCTCAGTCCTGAGGAACGTCACCTACAAGTGTATTCACCATGTGATATCTGACTCCTAGGTGGAATCGCTCCTCACACTGCCTCTCTCCCTGGCATGTACAAGCTCCATCAGTGGCTACACGTGTTTCCGCCAGCGGGGGCGCTACGCCTACACTCTACCAGTCTTCCGGCTCCCAGGACACAAGGTGTGGGGGCTCACAGCTATGATGACGGACTCTGCCCTCTCGCTGCTGTTCCCCGGCTCGTATCGTAGTGTCCTCAGTGGCTCTCGAGCCCGGTGACCACTTCCTACCCTGGAAAACCCTTAAAGCTGCTATGTATCCACAAGTGAAATAAAGATTTGTTTTCCGGTATAAAACCTCCCTTCTATGGAGCACACAAACGTCTGGACAGCAGTCAGCTTAGAAAGTTCAGGTTTATTAGCACATATATATCTGAAGGGTCATGCAGTACTCTGTTATAAATAAAACATTCCTCTAAGTGGAGTGTCCTGTGCCCGCTCAGCTGCTGGCCTGCTGTCTCTTGGCATCATTAAACTGTCTCATACGCTCCTCCAGTTCAGGCCGGAAGTGGCGGATCAAACCCTGCAAGAGATAAGTGCCCAGTTCCAGTGTTATATGGGGATGTGACCAAAGCAGTTTACGCCTCATAAATATTCTGAAAAACTATTTTATGTCTTAACAGAGAAAAAATTATAATTTTTTTTTTTTTGGGGGGGGGGGGGGAGCAGTAAAAAAGCACACAAAATAAAATAATAGAGTGTTTGCAAAAGCTGCGTATATACTATACAAATCTACAGGAGCTTGTGCTCATAACAGCAGGCGTCCAAAATCTTGGATCCGGAGCTTTGGCACAACTCTACACTGCTTTGTTCAGCAATTTGCGGTTGATGGTTCAGCTATGACAGTTCAACCCAAACAACTTAGCCACTACCAAGCCCCTCAAACAGCTTTTTAACCCCTTACCGACCTATGACGTATGAGTACGTCATAGTGGCGGTAAGCGACTATGAAGCAGGATCGCAGCGCAGCCATGTGGTGTTAGCGGCTAATTGCAGCCGCCCGCGCTGTTTAACCCCTTAGACGCGTGGCGTCTAAATGAATGAAAAACGGTGCCGTGCACTGTTCTTCACTCTGATCGGAGTCCCCGCAGCGTAAGTGTGGGGATCCAATGCCTGGACATGGCAGCGGGAAGCCTTGTGAAGGCCTCCATCGCTGCCATGTTTCGAATTTCACCACTTCCGGCCCCAGGAAGTGGGGTAATCACCATCTTTGTACACCCTAATGCATTGTCTATGCAATGCATTAGGCTTTATTAACAATTGCGCCTCCCTAGTGGTGAAGCATCCTAGGGGGAATCACAGTTAAAGTTAATAAAAAAAAAAAAAGTTTTAAAGTGTAAAAAAAAAAAAGTTCAACCCACTCACCATTTTACTAATAAAAAAAATAATAAAAAAGTGACACATATTTGGTATCGGCGCACCCGAAGAAGTCCAATCCATAAAAATATAACATCATTTATCCCGTACACTGAACGCCGTAGAAGAAAAAAAATTCCAAACGACAAAATTGCGGGGTTTTTTGGGTCATTTCACGTCCCATAAAAATTGGAATAAAAGTGATCAAAAAAGTTGCATGCTGCTAGCAATAAAAAGTACACTTCAGTCCACAAAAAATGCCCCCTCACTCACGTCCGTAGGTATTAGTACAAAAAAGTTATTGGCGCCGCAGCACAAATTTCAAAAATAGAAAATGTTTGGAATTTTTTACGGTACCAAAACATAACGGCAACCCTACATGTTTGGTATTGGCAGATGTGTATCAACCTGTAGAATACAGATAACACATTATATTTACCAAAGATTGAACACCGTAAAAGCAAAACACCCGTAAACATGGCGCAAGTACATGTTTTTCACATTTTGCCCCACTTAGGATATTTTTGCCATTCCCCAGTATATTCTATGGTAATATGAATGACACCATTAGAAAGTACATCTTGTCCCACAAAAGAAAAGCCCTCGTCTGTCTATGTAGGTGGAAAAATAAAAACAGTTATGGCTTTCAGAAGGCAAAGAGGAAAAAAATGTAGAGCCATATTATTATGACCGTCCATCCGGAAGGGGTTAAAGGGAACTGTGATGCTTATGTGGCCGTTAGTGAAAATGAGATTGACACTTCTGGCCTAGACTGTCATGTGGGTAGTGCCCTCTGCTCAGTTCAGAATGGGGATAAGGCTCAAGATTTTGCCAGTAGCGGCCGTGCCCCCCTATAGTATGGCTGATTGCGGACTGTCAAAAGGGTGGTCACCAATGTGAATCTGAGTGCTGTCTGTTCAGAACTTGACAGTCTAGCGCTAATGACCAGGGGTGTCAAACTGCGGCCCTCCAGCTGTTGGGAAACTACAACTCCCATCATGCATTTGTATAATCTGTAACAGTGGACATGATGAGAGTTGTAGTTTTCCAACAGCTGGAGGGCCGCAGTTTGACACCTCTGGTCATTAGCGCGTATGGGGAAATAAAAAGCTGGAGAGGTTTGGGAGCATGTATGCTTACGACCCGAGTACACACTGGATATGGATGCTTCTTAAGGCTATATTCACACGGCTTAAAATGGGACGTATTTCAGTCCGTAATTACACGCCGGAGTGCGCAAATTACAACTGGAATACGTCCCAGTCATTACGTTAATCCATGGATTATCTCCTCTCCCTCCTTGGCGAATACCCACGCGGGGGGGGGCAGATAAGTGACGTGAATTATTATGCTCCCGTCCCCAAGGTGTAATTACACCCCGCAAATAAGCCGTGCGAACGTAGCCTAACACACAAAGCCTTTACCTGCACAGGCCAAGCAGCTCCATCTCCCAGAGCACAGATAGTGTGACCCTCGATCTGCTTGCTGATTTCCCACAACATGTCGATCTCATCGGGACGGGCGTTTCCTTGACAGAATCTCCACATGACTTTGTTCATCCAGTCAACACCTGCCGGCAATCCACAAGAAGACACAACTCAGTAGCTGTGTGCACAGAAAGGAGAGGCTTTCTAGGAAAATCCACTGCTAAGTCAACAGGAGACCCTTAGAGTATGTTCACATGGCGTTTTTCAATCCAAAAAACGCATCCAAAGACATACCCAAAGTGTGCCGTGTGTTTGGAAGCGTTTTCTGTGCAGCAGGAATGCACCCTATAGTTTTAAATAAGGTGTCTGCTGCGTGAAACGGATCAAGAACGGACATGTCAATTCTTTGATCAGATCCGTTTTACGCATTCAAAAGACGTGTATAAAACGCGTATCGTCTGAACGTGTTCTACATTGGTTTCAACATTGTTAAATATCTTTTCTGATCCGTTTATCAGTATTTAAAATGTACCCGAAAACTTATTAAAAAATGCAGTGTAAACATGCCCTAAAAAGGGTAGTCTCACCACAGTGATCGGCTTTATACACGTAGGCAAAAGGTAAATAAAACCATTACCAAATACATTGCTGTTTGGATTTTGCTTTATTTCCAAATTAGAGCAGTTTATATCTTTTCCTTGTGCACACAAGCTTCCTTAGGTTACTGACAGTGTCCAGGTTGGTGACATCACTCTGGCGATTTTTCACCAGAATTTAAATATCATACAATGTGATTTTTTGGATTCTTTTTTAGAATCTGTCTCTCACAGTAGAAGTAAACCTGTGATAAAAATTACAGACCTCCCATTCTTTGTAGATGGGAAAACTTGCAAAACCACCAGTGTATCAAATACTTATTTTCCCAACTGTACATATTCGAAAATACCTCTGGGGGCATTTGTATATAACCTTTCTTCTCTCGCTGTCGATTTCCACGGTAACTGTGGTTGATGTATCTGCCCCAGTTAAAACTCACTACAGAGCCGATAGGAGTCTGTTGAGGCCCAGCAGACCTAGTAAAAGGAGTTGTCTCCCTTCAGAGTTTCAGAGAATGCATGAATGAAATACTCTGTCACTTCCTGGTTCAGACTGACTCATTTGCATAAGCTCCATGCTTGTACAGCTCAGTGCTGTGCTGTCAGATGCTAATTAGATCAGATTAGCTTCTCAAACTACTAACAGGACTTCTTATCTGATCCCCAAAACAAAAGCCCTAATTACAGTTCTGTTTATTTTACATAAATCAAGCGTTTTACTGCTGAGCAGCACAGGACACTGCCATGACCTGTGTGATGACATCACTCACTGTTCTCATTGAACAAACAGCAGGGGGAGAATTGTTTACAGGTCAGTTACTGAGGGAAACGAAACAGCCAGGGAGGTCATAAATTCACTTATATCTCCTTGGGGAAAACAGAGGAACAAAGCAATATATTTGGAAAATGTCTTTATTTTGTGTTCCCTACAATTTGAAAGCTAT
This sequence comes from Phyllomedusa bahiana, assembly GCA_025379985.1. NCBI lineage: Eukaryota > Metazoa > Chordata > Amphibia > Anura > Hylidae > Phyllomedusa > Phyllomedusa bahiana. The sequence continues at coordinate 82,428 of JAODAL010000641.1, read as the reverse complement.
TCTTTGTAGCGAGACAACCCCTTTAAGACCCCTGTAGTTGCCGAACTCTGGCGGTCATATAATCACATGACCACCAGGCCCAAAAAGGCTTCCTGTCCACCTCTACACACAGCACTCATTGAGTGTTGTGTATACAGCAATTGGGAAGATAGGGACAGTTATAAACTGCCCCAATAGATAAGCTGGCTGCCACTGACAGCCGGCTCTCCGCTCTCGCAGCTGCACAATCACTGTGGAGCTGTGAACTCCACCTCCCCAGACATATACCGCATGTTCACACTGCATATTTGCGATGTTTTTGTTGCGTCATTGAAATTCTGCTAACGTATAATTATAGCGCGAAAATGACGCATAGTGCAGATTTCTGCCTCCTACACTTTATTTTCCGGCGCATATACGCATGACAATATTGACATGTCAATTGTTTTCAGGCATGCCGAAAATTCTGAGAGTAAAATATGCTTTGTGTGAATGACAGCGCGTATTATACAATGCAGTCTAGTTTAGAAGATTGTTTTGGGTGTATTACCTTGCAAAATACACCGTGTGAACCCTTAAAGACAACCGGCTGTTGGCAAGTAGTTACAGAGAAGCATTCACTAATAAAGAAGGACTTCAGTAAAATCTTTTCTTTGGGGTGATGACTGTGTTTTACCTGCACACACTTGGTACAGCACTACTAGGGCGTCATACTGGTGCTGCGGTGACTAGTTCTCTTTGTCCAGTCCTGGCTACCAGTTTCTAAATCTAGGGCACACATCCTGGTAAAATGGGGGGCTCGCTATTGACTTACCTTCCCTGCAGGGGGTGCACTGACCACAGCTTTCATGTTTGTAGAATTCTATGAGGCGTGCAATAGCACGAACAAGGTCTGTCTGCAATAGAAGAGGTCAGAAGTGAAATCCTAGAGGTCAGTACATGGCAGAGGCAAATCCTGCAGACACTCACCGATTTATCCATGACGATGATCGCCGCTGTGCCCAGACCAGTCTGCGCCTGTACCAAAGCGTCAAAGTCCATGAGGACGTCATCACACACTGACCGAGGGATGAGAGGAGTGGACGACCCGCCTGGGATTACAGCAAGCAGGTTGTCCCAGCCACCGATGACACCTCCTACAAGTAGCAGCCACACAAAAAAATAATAAAATCAGAAAACCCTTAGGCCCTGTTCACATGACAGATTTGGCCGCGGTTATGGCTGCGAGTTCCCACGTGGTTTCCGCAGCCAAAACCGCGGCCAAATCGCGACTAGTTTATTAACATGGTTTCCTATTGGAAACCGCGTTAATATTCACACTCTGTGGCCTTGCCGCGCATGTTTGAGAACTCTCCTGTCAATTCTTGACAGGGAGTCCTCAGTGAGGCGGCTGCGCGTGTTGCCGCGGGCGTCGTCGCGGCTGGTGGCGCGGTTTGCCCCCTGCCTACTAATTTGCATGGGGGCAAACCCTCGCCGCAAGCCTCACCCCAAACCGCGACCACGCCCAGCGCCTGCGCCGAGGTAAGGACGAGGTTTGGCCGCGCCTGAACCCGCGGCCAAACCCGCCGTGTGAATGAGGCCTTAGGCACCTCCCCCAAATCCTACAAAGTCAGTTTCTCCATCACAGGGACCTGCGTGTCTTTCTATAAGCTCCTTCAGCGGGATGGACATCTCCTCCTCCACAGTGCATGGGTTGTTCACGTGTCCCGAGATGTTAAACAGTTTAGTTCCAGAATTTCTTTCCCGACCAAAACCAGCAAACCATGCTCCACCACGGCGGCAGATAGTGGGGGCCACAGAAACCGTCTCCACATTCGCAACGGTTGTTGGGCAACCAAAAACACCTTCAAAAAAGAAAAGACAAAGTTTTACTGTTAAATAAAACCTACCATGGGCACAAGGTAATGTCCCTGGTTCATTAGTACTAGGCCGGTAATCACACATCCCGTCTTTTATACCATTGCTTACACCTTGGAACCTAACCCACCTTTTTTCTCCACTCAAGCTAGCAAAAATCTGATAGTTTAACCCTTTAAGGACCCAGCCTATTGTACCTCTACTTTGGTGAAAGAGGTTGTCAAGTAGAGAAAAAAGATATTTTCTAAATACTTCTCCTCTAGTTCGGCACTTTTTAAATGTATTGTCATCACATTTTCTGTAGACTTCTTGTAGTTCTTCTAGATCAGCTGTTTGATGACAGGAAGCTCAGTAGTTCTGTGTCTCCACACACAGGAAACGGTTCTGTACCCAGCCCGGGAGATCAGGTGACCAGAGGGGTGTTGCTGTTGTTCCAAGCATCCTTTCAAGCCACACCTCTTTGGTCCTGCTTTGCAAAGCTGTCAACATGAGGTAGGAAGCAAGGCTTGTACTCAAACTGGAGTTGGGAGACTAAGTCAGCAAAGGAAACATCACAGGGAGATGAATGAAGACTCAGGGAGTGCATTTGAAAGTCTTTTTTTTGTTCACTAGACAACACCATTAAAGGCTGCGGGAATTTTTTACTTTTCTGTTGCCATAGCAACAGCAGTTGGTTTTTTTTGCAGGGAAACTGCTTCTTTTCAATGGTATCACTTTATCTTATATGTCATTTATTGAAGGGGTTTTACCACAAAGACATTTCATTCCTGGTTTGTCTTGTTTCAACTTTCAGTGTGTTCAAAAGGGGATGTATATAATTTTTTTGAACTGCACATGTGACCCAGCAGGCTTGACATCACCATGCCTTTTCTCACAGTGTGCTCTCTCTATTCAAAGTTCTATTTATTGAAAGAGCTGTGAGTAACTACAATGTAGCCGAGTGGTTAGCCCTTCTGCCTTTCAGCAATCTCCTTGTAGATTGTAAGCCCTCGCGGGTAGGGTCCTCTCTCCCTCTGTCGTGCCAATTGTCATTCATCACTTATCACTGTACTCGTTTGACATGTTATGTATGTTACTCCCTCGAATGTACAGCGCCCTGGAATCAATGGCGCTTTAAAATAAATAATAATAATATGGGCCCTAGTTTCAAATCTCTGTAGGAACCAAGTATGGGGATTTTTTGGTCACAATGCACATACCTAGCTGAGGTTTCTTTTTTACTTTTTATTTATCTGCAATGTTTGACTAATTACTAAGGAGTACAGAGGAGCAGGATGAGAGCACCTGGGGTTGAACACTCGCTCAGCAGAGAGTGTGTACTAGGCAGGAATTAGACTGACAGTAGCTGCCTGAGAGGAGAGGTGATGTCTGAGCATGTGCGGCAAAACCGAGGAGCTCTCTTCACTGGTCGTAACCCCTGGAGATGAGCTGTACACTATGGATCACTAAGGAAGCAGTTAAAAATAAACCATGGTACAGAAATTTTAATAATGATGAATGGTGAAAATGTTTGTTATTTAATTTGCAACCATCCCACATCAATTTCACTTGGTGGGAAAAAAGCCCTTTAACTTTCATTAATTATTTTATTGGGATTGGGGTTTGTTTGTTTTCTTTTGTTTCTCTGGAAGGCAGGATGAACAAAAAAGAACAATTCGGCCCTTGTTTTTTTTTTTCAGTTTTACTGTGTACACCATGCCGGGTGAATAATAATATAATATTCACAGCAATCTCTATATTGGGCATTTTTGTGCTTTTACATAATAAAGCACAGTGTAAGGGAAGAGTGGTCATTTTCTGTGTTTTTTTGGATATTGTTTTTATGTTTTTAATTGTGATTTGTTTTTTTAGTTCCCCTAGCAGACTTTACAATGCAGCTGCGCAATTACTAGCATAATACACTAGTCTGTTGTAGTCTTTTATGCCCGGTAGATGAAAGCTGGCAGGCAATCTAGTAGGTCATTGCGCTGGTGGGTCTTAACAGGTGTGCTAATGTAACAACCCTGGGGCCTTAATAATGCACTGTGTGATGGCGACATGGGAAGGGGGGGGATGAGCCGACAAAGAGTCCCTTATTTATCTGCAGAGTTAACTCCTGGGATTTCAGTGGTCACTGACCCTATCGTTGGAGGCAAAACCTGCAGGACCATTATAAAGTATCTATCTATATGTCTGTCATGGTGTGGAAAGTAACACCTATTTGATAACGCATACAGACATTGCAGTGGTAAGGGGGTTAAAGGGTATCTCCATTATGAAATGTATCCTACTCTATGAAACAATGGACCATACTATGGTGAAGAACACTTGTATGGAGTTAGCTGGTGCCGGGCTCCATACAACTCTGATCGCTGTGTAAGGGCAGGAGAGCTTCTATTGTCGCACCTACCGACGTCCGCAGGAAATGGAGGTTTGAGCCGGGGCTTTCCTTGCTTCCCCTCGATACTTTCGATCAAAGCCGTCTCTTCTCCACAAATATAAGCTCCAGCTCCTCTCACTACGAAACACATCAAAGTCATATCCCGAGCCACAGGCGTTGCGTCCAATAAGACCCGCAGCATAGGCTTCCTTGATAGCCACCTGTAAAAGATTCAGCACCTAGAGTTAAAGGAGTCCTCCGCCGCCACAGAATTTAAGTGCCATTAACTCGAGGGTGCGAAAGACAAAATTGTCTAAGCATGAAATAAGTGACAGACTGGTACAGTAAGACAAGGAGCACTGTCCACAAGGGCTTACAATCTACAGGCAATGATACTACAACATCAGTAATGATTACCAGCATGCACTCTGAAGGCACATCGATAGGAAATATGGAATGATATCAAAGGCACAGAGATGGGACCCGCAAATATTTCGGGAACCGACCCCCAAGAGTCACATGACTCTCCATTTTGTTCTATGGTAGTTCCCAGTACAGGGGAGCACTGTGTTCTCCATTTTCTATGGGAGTTCCCAGTACAGGGAAGCGCTGTGTTCTCTCCGTTCTGTTCTATGGAAGTTCCCAGTACAGGGCAGCGCTGTGTTCTCCAATCTGTTCTATGGGAGTTCCCAGTACAGGGGAGTGCTGTGTTCTCCAATCTGTTCTATGGGAGTTCCCAGTACAGGGGAGTGCTGTGTTCTCTCCCTTCTCTTCTGTGGGAGTTCCCAGTACAGAGGAGTGCTATGTTTGGCTGTACTCCTCCCATAGAACAGAATGGAGAGTCATGTGCAAGCTCACCATTCTGAGCTCACGGTTTTGGGAGCTGATATAGGTACGGGTTGCAGAGACGGGACCTTCACCTATCACACTTTGATTGCATATCATATTAATTTGCCATCAAAAAGCAATGTGGGAACACCCCTTTAACAGCTTCATTCCCCTATTGAGAGAGTTCTCAATAAGGGGACAGTATTTTGTTACACCTGGCTGTAGGGAACTTAAGGGGCACATGGGTGGTTAAAAAGGTTTTCTTCTTCAGGAGACGGCTTTACACCTGTCCATGAGATTTTCTGGCAACATAGCTCAGCCCGATTAACTTCTAAGGTGCAGAGCTGCAATACCAGAAACAAACCTATGGACACATGTGGCGCTGTTTCTGGGAAAAAAAAGAAGAAAAATAAATAAATAAATATATTATATATATATATATATATATATATATATATATTATATATATATATATATATATATATTATTTTATTATATATATATATAGAGAGAGAGGCATGTTTTCTGAGGGGGGGAATAAAAAAATAAAATATAAATATATATAATATATATATTTTCATTCCCCCCCCCCCCAGAAAACAGTGCGCGCGCTCGCTCTCACATATATATATATATATACTTTTGTGTATTTTTCTTTTCTAAATCTGCATGTATTCCATGTGATCTGCCACAAATTATACTCTATTTAATACAAAGAGTAAAATCCGTGGCCTTTTCCACAGCAGAATGGGCATCTTGCAGATTTACAAACTCTGTAGTGGAAGTCTGTGACAATTTCATGTGTAAATGTGGCTGACAAAAAAGAGGAAAAGGTGTTTTTTACCCGGGAACAGCACCACCGCTTTTCATGGGCTGCGTCTGATAGTACAGCCCCACCATGTACAATACCAGACACAGCCCACCGACAGGCATGGTGCAGCTTTTGAGGAGAGGGGGTCGCCCCACCCAGTCTGGGTCTGATCATCATTACCTGAAGGTTTGAGGCCTCGTTGTAGAACTCCCCGCGGATGTAGATGTAGGCCGCTCGTGCCCCCATACTGCGGCCAGCCACCAGACATCCCTCCACCAACTTGTGGGGATCATGTCTCATGATCTCACGATCCTTACAGGTCCCTGGCTCTCCCTCATCAGCATTGACCACAAGATACTTGGGGCTGCAAAATCAGAAAGCAGGAGAGTGACTAAAGCTTGGACAAATCAAGATAAACATGGAGGAACTATTGAACTACAGGTAAGTAAGCAATCAGGCCTCCCTAAAACCGGCCATGCACATTAGATACAATTCGACAGGATCAGCCACCCATCTAATGAGCAGGAAGGCCTCCTGACTCTTCTCCTGAGATAAGCATCAGGCAGTTGGATTTAGGCTAACTCAGTGGCTTCCTCTCCATTACAAGGGATTATCCATTAAAAAAAAAAAAAAAAAAAAATTATACACCCCACAAGGATTTCTGAGTTAATAGAGGGGCGTCCTCTGTTCAGGATCAGAGGGTTACAGAGGTTACAAAGTGCTGTGGAGGACCCATTCTGTCCTGCAATACAAAGAACACACATTATATGCATGGACTTTGTGTAATGCTTAATTCCCCCTGTGGTAGCGCTATAGTTTCCCTGCATGTTGCAGCTGATCATTGGGAGTCCCAGCTTAGGAACACTTTATGATTTTATTGTTGTTGATGCAGCCTTCCTAACTAGAAGAGGTTGTGTAAAGCATGTGCAAGTTAAAGGGGTCTTCACAGAGCCTGCTCTTCACAGCCATCTTCAGGCTCCCACTTCCTGTTTAGGCTGTGAGTGGTTCTACCGCTTCAGGCTCCTACTTCCTATTCAGTCTATGGGGGGTTCTACAGCTTCAGGCACACACTTCCTGTGCAGGCTGTGGGTGGTTCTACAGCTTCAGGCTCCCACTTCCTGTTCAGGCTGTGGGCGGTTCTACAGCTTCAGGCTCCCACCACCTTTTCAGACTTGTGGGTGGTTCTACAGCTTCAGGCTCACACTTCCTGTGCAGGCTGTGGGTGGTTCTACAACTTCAGGATCACACTTGCTGTGCAGGCTGTGGGCGGTTCTACAACTTCAGGCTCCCACTTCCTGTTCAGACTTGTGGGCGATTCTACAGCTTCAGGCTCCCACTTCCTGTGCAGGCTGTGGGTGGTTCTACTGCTTCAGGCTCCCACTTCCTGTTCAGACTTGTTGGCGGTTCTACAGCTTCAGGCTCCCACTTCCTGTTCAGACTTGTGGGCGGTTCTACAACTTCAGGATCACACTTGCTGTGCAGGCTGTGGGCGGTTCTACAGCTTCAGGCCCACTTCCTGTTCATACTTGTGGGCGATTCTACAGCTTCAGGCTCACACTTCCTGTGCAGGCTGTGGGTGGTTCTACTGCTTCAGGCTCCCACTTCCTGTTCAAACTTGTAGGCGGTTCTACAGCAGGGACTGACATTCCAACTCTGCTATTCCTAGCTGGACCAGTTAGAGGGAAGTTGGTGGAGGAAGGGTTTAAACAGCAGGGCAGAAGGGTTAAAGTTTGTCAGTAAGAAATACAAACAAGTTCCTGGGTTGCTGAAAAGACAGCTTGGAGTGATGTCACCATACCGACCATCCTGGGCAGGGCTGCTAGACCAGAGGGAGGTGTTCGTTGGTTAGGGATGCTTGTGTACACAAGAAGGAGAGAAGAACTGTTCTTACTCTGCAAGCAAAATCAGAACAGCAATGTATTTGGTAACTGTCTTTAGTTACTTTTGCATACAGTGGGTTGAAAAAGTATTCATACCCCTTGAACTTTTCCTCATTTTTAAATGTTATGGCCTCAAATGTAAATGCATAAATATATGTGTGTATAATATTATTATTATTTATTTTAAAGCGCCATTGATTCCAGGGCGCTGTACATTCAGGGGGTTACATACATAACGTAAGTCAAACAATTACAATAGTGACAAACTGTGACTAACAACAGTTACAGAGGGAGAGTGGGCCCTGCCCACAAAGGCTTACAATCTACAAGGAAAGGGAAAGAGACAGAAGGTGAGGAGCAGCCATGTTTGTGGGGTGTAGTGACAGCGGGGTTATTCTATGTCGTAGGCTATCCTGAAGAAATGGCTTTTCAGGTTGCTTTTGAAGCTGGTGAAAGTTGGGGAGAGTCTGCTGGTTGGGGCAGTGATTTGTACATATGTATTCAGCCCTCCGTACTCTTGAAACCCCTAAATAAAATCCAGTGTGACAATTGCCTTTGTAAGTCCCCCAATTAGTATATAGAGGACATATTTATGTAATTCATTCTCACAACAACTGTTTTGTAAAGGCCTCAGAGGTTTGTTAGAGAACATAAGTGAACAAACAGCATCATGAAAACCAAGAAACACAGCTCAGAGATAAAGTTGTGACAAAGTGCATTGCAGGGTTGGGTTTTTAGAAAAATAGCTCAACCTACAAAGTATTGACTCACGGGGGTGAATTCACATGCATGTTCCAACGTTCAGTTTTTTATTTTACAAAAATATGGAAAAGCGCAAATCATTTTCTTTACTCTTCACAAATACGTGTTACTTTGTTTTGCTCAATCACATAAAATACATTGACGTTTGTGGCTGTAATGTTTAAAAATGAGAAAAAGTTCAAGGGGTAGGAAGACTTTTGCAACCCACTGTACATGTTTAAAGCCAATCAATGAGGTGAGGCTTTAACTCACACATTTATAGCAGCAGAGTGGCTCTTTGACAAGGACAACATCTGCAAGGAGTTTGTATGTTCCCCCCTACATGTGCCTGGGTTTCCTCCAGGTACTCCGGTTTCTCTCACACTCCAAAGATATACAGATCTTGAATTTAGTGAACCCCAATGGGAACAAGGACCAATGTGAATATGATCCTCGCTGTACAGCGCTGTGGACTATAATGGCGCTATGTACATGAATAAAATAAATGACTATGGCAAACCCACAAGACACGTGCGACAGGAGCAACTCCCACCTCTGGCACCAACCCTACATGGAGACGAGGCGATGTCCACCCACCACATCCAGACAAGCCGAGGGGGCTGCACGTTCTCTCCAGTCAGTTCTATGGGAGTTACAGAAACTGCCGAGCTTGGATACATCATAAATGTATCTCCATGCTGAAGTGAGACTCACCGCCCATCAGACGGCTTGTTCATAAAGCTCCATTTCAGGCCTGTAGGGAAACCAGCACCCCCTCTTCCACGCAGGCCAGAGGCTTTGACCTCCGCCAATATCCAATCCACTCCTTTTAGAAGAATTTCCTTGGTCTTGTACCAGTCGCCGCGGCTCAGAGCTCCCTTCAACCTGCAGGAAGAGGAGAGAAAGTTGCTGGGGATCATGAAAGCGTGCAGCGGGCGTACGCGACGACAGTTACTGACCACCAATCGTGACGACCGTACAGATTGGTGAAAATCCGATCCTCATCGCTCAGGGGCCCAAACTTGGTCTTTTTTGGTGCCTGGTAAGATCATTGAAAACAAACACGGGATCTGTTATAGTGTAGAAAACCGGGCAGCAGCTCAAGTCTAAAGATAGAACCCTTTCATCAGCGTCATTGGAGATACCACAGTGGAAGGCTTACCTGCTCCGGTGCCGAGGAGTTGAACCTGACCAAGGACATAGCAGGTGCAGGGCCGGGGAGGGATGAGCGCAGGACGTGTCGGAGAGACAGCATCATCCTGGCAGAAGACCTAAAGACAAGGCTCGGTGTAAGATCCAAGATAAAACCTACATAGTCGTGGGCTCCGTCCACACGGCAATGATTTACAGTCACATTTACATATGGGTTCAGATTTTAAAAAGTGTTAACCATCCCCATAGCCCCAATCTGCATTTTAGTCCACACGATTCGGATTTTCTTGAGGTTGGATTTCGAATCTACCAGTTTTTTCAAAAAAACTTGGAACATGTTCACTCTTCCGCCGTATTCCAGGTCAAAAAACACCCCCCACACATTTCTATGTCGTCCAAAACCCCATAGAGATGAATGGGACTCATTTTCTGACTGTAAAAAAAAGAGCCTAAAATCCACATTGAAAACCGCATCAAAACACTCAAAGACAACGCGGTTTTAGGATTTGGAATCCGTCGGGTATTTGTCGCGTGGATGTCCCCTGGGGGCGCGTTCACATGGGACTGGAATGCTATAGATTCACAACATATTTCACAGCTGCGGCAAATCATTCAAACTGTTGTGGCAGCAAATGCGGCAGATTTCGGCTTCCTAATTGAGGTCAATGATTAAAATCTGTAATGAGCCTGTCCTGGCCCTTGCTTGGCGACCAATTTCCTGACTCACCCTTCACTCGCTAATAGGCTATGTTCACACAGTGTCAAATTCTGCAGTGAAATATGCGCACGTTTCACAGGAGTGTTTTTTTTTCTTTTACGCTTTTTGTATGTTTTTCAGCCAACAATTTTATTTAATGCAGTTTATTTTACACACTAAGGCTATGTTCACACGGTGTAATTGCGGGGACATATTTCACCTGCAATTACACCGTGTGCTCGGGGTGGGGCGGCAGCCCGCCGGCCCCATAGACATTCATTATTCACGGTGCGTATACGCCGCGAATAATTGACATGTCACTTTCTCCCCCCGCGGCGGATTCGCCGAGCAGGGAGAGGAGACGTTATCCATAGTCCTCTATGAGAACTGTGGATTACCGTAATGACCGGGATGTATCTCACCCCGGATTTAGCGCAGTACGTCCCATTGTAAGGCCTCGTTCACATGGCTTATTTCACCGCGGATTGGCACCGTACTCCGCGCCGGATTTGCGCTGCAGTACGGCTCCAATCCGTCGGAGTAATTATGGTAATCCACAGTTCTCATAGAGAACAGTGGATTCCGTCGCTCCTCCCCGCTCGGCGAATCCGCTGCGGGGGGAGACAGTGACATGCACATTATCCAGGCGCAATACGCGCCGTGGATAATGCAAGTCTATAGGGCCGGCGGGCCGCGTCCCCGCACCTTATTCAAGCCGCAATCTGGCTCCCAAATCCAGCGTGAATAAGCCGTGTGAACATAGCCTGTGTCAACATAAGCACCAAATTACATGTCAACAAGATACATGCGGAATTAGATGTTTTGTTTTGCAATCCCCTTAAACTCATTTTAAAATAAAGTGCGTAAAACAATCATTACACGACCAGAACTGATAGCAACTTGTGTTTTTTAATGCATTGTGTAACGCATTCAATGATGTATTCCCATAGAAACTAATGGAAGGGACACTTTTAATGCTCAAGTAAAAAAAAATAAAAAAAATAAAGTTTTTTTTTGCATGTCTCCCAAAATGGCACCCCCCCAAAAAAAAACAACAACAAAACAAACCAAAAAGAAAAAACATAGTTCAATCCGGAAAAAAGTGAGACCTCATTAAGATCTATAGATCAAAAAATAAGTAAGCTATTGAATGTGAGAAATGGTACCGCAGCGCAAAATTTTTAATTTTTTTTCAAGTAGTAAAACATACCGGAATGCAAGCCCTACACATTTGTTATCACCAGAATAGCATTGACCTGCAGAGAACATGTCATTTTTATGGAGTTCACTATTCCGTATAAATGTACACCACAAAAATGGTGCGATTACGTTTTTTCTTACTTTTTTTTGGGGGGGGGGGGGGGAGAGGGGGGGCGGGGAGTTGTGTTCCCAGTATATTATATAATATGGTGGACCGTAGCACTAATGAAAAAAGTTACGGCGGTGAGGAAAAGCAAACACCACAAGGGGGTAATTAACTAGAAACATATAGCTAGCACACAGACAAGCTGCAAATAATCCAGGGACTAGCGCTAGTGTGATAAGCCACAAATATGTATATGGTCGCATCTTTAAGTGGATTCAGTATTTAGAATCTGCAAAAATCCAACAGTCACTCATCCCCATAGACCGCAACACAAAATCCGAGATGTAGTCTACACAGCTTGGCTTTTCTGAGGTCGGATTTCAAATCAAACCCCAATCTAAAAACTTAGCGCATGTTCTACAATCTGCTGGAGACCGGCGGACTATAGTGCTGATCAATGTGGGCCGCACGAAAACCGAGCGCAAAACAAAAACACGATTGGAAAATACCAGTCGGCGTTGTACCTTTCCATCGCTAGTTACCGCAGTGCCTGGCCTGACTGTTTAGCCCTTTGGGCAGGGGACAGGGACACCCTTTTTCCCCCCTCCCTTTTTTTTCTTCTTTTTCCTCCCCCGTTTGTCCTTGTATGTGTGACCCTTGTATACACCCTCTTGTTCTTCTCCTGTATTGTTTTCCGCTCTGTAATGTTATTGGCTTCCATCTTCTACATGAACCAGATCGCGTAGGTTACGGCATTTTTTTGGTGGTAGCCCTTGTCATTTATCCATCTTTTGTATGTTAGCGGTGTTAACTTTCATTTTTAAGGGCCGTTCACACGGCTTATTTCAGGGACGGATTGCAGCCGTATTGCAGCGCAGTACGGCGCGCAATACGGATGGAATCCGTCCCAGCCATTACAGTAATCCACAGTCCTCATAGAGAACCATGGATTCCGTCTCCTCTCCCAGCTCGGCAAATCCGCCGGGCGGGGAGAAAGTGACATGTTCATTATCCCGGCGGGATACGCGCCGTGGATGTATGTCTATGGGGCCGGTGGGCAGCACCCCCGCTCCGCGAAATCCATCCTGCAATTACGGCTTGAGTAAGCCGTGTGAACCAGCCCTTAGTGTACTTTGTGTTTCTATGGCCATGTTCACACGGCTTATTTGCGGGGCGTAATTACGCCGTGTGGCCGGGGGCGGGCACCTCGCCAGCCCATTGACTTGCATTACCAGCGGCGCGTATACGCCGCTGGTAATTCATATGTCACTTTTTCCCCCCGCGGCGGATTCGCCGGGCAGGGAGAGGAGACGTAATCCATAGTTCTCTATGAGAACTGTGCATTACCGTAGTTACTGGGACGTATTCCAGCCGTAATTCGCGCTGTACGGACTGAACTATGTCCCATTTTAAGCCGTGTGAACATGGCCTATAGTTACATGTTGGATACATTATCTTTTTATCTTTTCTTCTTTGATAAAGTCTGATTGTTCACAGATGTCATTGTTTATCAATAAACCTTTCTCAATTTGAAAAAAAAAAAAATTAAAAAAAATCGGGCTGTAATGAGAATCCAAGCAGTAGTGTGTCCTCTGCCACGTGGACGCAGCTGTACAGATCCCACTACAGCCCGGCTCACACGTAGCAGAAACCATGCAGACATGTCAGAGCCATCATCAATTTCATGTCAGCGCGGTATGGTCAGTGTGAACACGGTCTAATACAACTGATGTCACATACAGTGAGAAGGCAACAACTATTGGCGCAATCATTAGAAAATGGAAGAAACACAATATGACTGTCAGTCTTCCTCGGTCTGGGGCTCCATGCAAGATCTGGAAGCCCGTGGGGGTAAGGATGATTCTTAGAAAGGTCAGGAATCAGCCCAGAACTACATGGGAGGACCTGGTCAATGATCTAAATAGACCTGGGAGCACAGTCTTAAACATTACACTATGCTGTCATGGAATAAAATAAGGCAGGACACACAAGGTCCCCCTGCTCACGCCAGGCCACTTTGAAGTTCACCAGTGACCATCTGGATGATCCAGAGGAGGCGGGAGAAGGTCATGTGGTCAGATGAGACCAAAATAGAACTTTCTGATATCAATTCCACTCAATGTGTTTGGAGGAAGAAGAAGCCTGAATACAACCCCAAGAAGACCGTCCCAACCGTGAAGCATGGGGGTGGAAACATCCTACTTTGGGGGTGGTTTTCTGCAAAGGGGACAGGACGTGTGCACCGTATTGAAGAGAGGATGGATGGGGCCATGTATTGGAGGGTTTTGGCCAACAACCTCCTTCCCACATTGAAGATGGGTCCTGGCTGGGTCTTCCAGCAGGACAATGACCTGAAACAGAGCCAGGGTAACTAAGAAGTGACTCTGTAAGAAGCATTTCAAGACCCTAGACTGGCCTCGCCAGCCTCCAGACCTAAAACCTAGAACTTAAACTCAATGAAGCCCAGTGACAGCCCCGAAACCTGAAAGACCTGTATGGAGGAGTGGGCCAAAATCCCTGCTGCAGTGTGTGAAAACGTGGTCAAGAACTACAGGAAACGTCTGACCTCTGTAATTGCAAACGAAAGGTTTCTGTACCAAATACTAAGTTCTGTTTCTCTATTGTATCAAATATTTCATGTAACAAAATGAAATGCAAATCAATTATTTAAGAATCATACAATGTGATTCTCTGGATTTTTTTTGTTGTAGTGAACCTACAATAAAAAATACAGATCTCTCCTTTTTTTTGTAGGGGGGGACTTTCAAAATCGCCAGCGTATCACATACTTATTTTCCCCACTGTATATGGGCGAAATATCAGGAAAGCTAGGATGTTACCAGGCAATTTAATCTGGGGCACAAGCTCTGGATAAAACTGTCTGGGCCCCGAACCACTGTGAGCTTGGAGCGCCGACGCTCTCTTCAGCTGTACGTGTGTCCACTGGATGCACAAACAACTGAGGGCTGCTGTGGGGCAGAGGGTGAGTGCTCCCTGCTCCGTTGGGCACTCCGGTAAGTCGCACGTAGGCACGCGGCCCTCTGGAGTATTCGGCACAGGCTGTCATGCCACCAGTGCCGTGAAGAAGATGGAGCCAAGCGGGAGCTCCAGGGCGCGCGGAAAGGTGAGTACTGGTATTTTTATTTTATATATTTCCTGCCTGTAAACACTGGGGGTGATGTTATCTTATTATATATACTGGAGGCCATATTACCTGCATATATATAGTGGAGGCCATACTAACTGCCTATATATACACTGGGGGCCATGTTACCTAATTATATGTATACTGGGGGTCATGTTACCTGCCTATCTGTATACTGGAGGCCATATTACCTGTATATATAGTGGAGGCCATACTAACTGCCTATATATACTGGGGGCCATGTTACCTAATTATATGTATACTGGAGGGAATATTACCTGCCTATAAACCTACCTAATAGGGGCCTATAAAGGAACTCCCCATCTCCTACAGCGGGCACCTGGATTTTCTATCAAAGAAAAAACAGTTGCTGGGGGGATGGGGCGTCACCATGCTTTCCTGTATAATCCCCCATTAGAAAGGGAGCTATAAAAAAAAAAACCCAGTAGGTCTATAGGTGCTGGAAAATTCTGCAGAGATGAGTTGTGGCCAGGAGAATTCATCATGGTGGTCTGGGCCGGTTGGAGAAGAGAAGGGAAAGTGAACGACGCTGATCAGAAGAGACGTCTCCTGTGAGTCACTAAATGTAACGTCAGTGTAATCACTTATATGTCTGCAGAGCATCTACATACAACTAGTATCTACCACTATATGGTCCCTGTATGGCGGTGGTATATGTAATCAGAGCCTGTGTACAGCTGATAGTAACATGTGGGGGTTGCGTTCGATCAGGGTCTGGCAGGATTATTTGAGCCTTAAGTAGTAATAGTTTTGGTTTTGTAGGAGTGTTTTTTAGTAACAATCATTCATCTGGTAGATTTGCTCCATGTATCGGTGGATTATTTAGTGACTGTTATTTAGGGGTATTACACTGTCATACGGAGGGGAGCGATTTTGAAAAGGCAATTTTCTCAGGGCTGATTTTCATTGTGCAGTGACTGCTGAGGTGATGGACGGGATCTATGTGGAATGTGCAGAAAATTAGTGACAGGAACAGAAGTTTTTTTTTTTTTTGTAACAATACATACAGTTCACAGTGAGGTGTGAAAAATGCTGTGTGAACCCAGCCCTACTGAACAAAACGTAACACGGGCCCCAGATGTTTTGGGAGCCTAGCAATGCCCCTGCAGGAAGGATTATAGATACTAGGACTGAGGCGTCAGCGGCGTGTATATATATGGGAATATATAAGTATTGGATCAGTCACCAAATTTCTAAGTAGATTTATTTCTAAAGGTGATATTCACATGAAATTCTCACCAGATGTTGGTTACAGCCCATCCCCTAGACACAGGACAGACAGCAAACCATAGAGGTCCAGCAATGATGTGTAATAATGAGATGACACAGGAGAAAGTATTGAACACACTTCCTGAAACGTATTTAGTACTTGGTACAAGCAGTAATGACAGACGTCAGGACTTTCCTGCGCTTTCCCTCCTCTTCTCTCTCTTCATGTGTTCAATACTTTCTCCTGTGTCATTATTACACATCATTGCTGGACCTCTATGGTTTGCTGTCTGTCCTGTGTGGATGGGACGGGCTGTCACTGACACTGCGGGGGAGGTCGGGTCAGGCTCCTATAGAGACACAGTCACTGAGATACTAGGTTTCCCACACTTTGTGTATAGAAGCTGGGGCTGTCCATTATCTCCAGTATAACCTGCACGGGTTATTCCATGTACATTCTGCACAGCTCAGCCAGGGTTACGTAACCAGTGACATTACATAAGCGCGCACCGCGCCGGCCTCAGCGGGTGACACGCAGCTGCCCGGGCACTTCCACCAGTCACTGGGCCCCGCCACCAGTCACCGGGCACCGCGACTCCCCCAAAACTTAGAATATGTCGCTTATTTGGAGTCACCTTCAGCAGCGGCGGCGACAGACACAAGCTCCTCCTCTTCCGGCGCCCACTTCCGGATGTCGCTCCTGGATCTTCAGTGTCGTGCGTTTCTGACGTCACTGGCGGAGGAGGCCATTTTTGCTTCGGGCACATTCCAGATAATAGCGATCAGATCGCTCCGCTCCGGGCGCCCGGTCAGATCATTGGCTGCCCCCACTAGTGCAAGTGCGTAGCTGGGCGGATCAGGGCGCCCCCTGGGGCCACAGCAACAGCTTTATTACAGGCACCTCTAACCTCTGAGAGCCTGTGCTGTGCGGGTGTATCTAAGCCTATGACATGAGATACTGTCTCATGGACCCACATCACACTAGATAACCCATTATGTACTGCTGTATCTAAGCCTATTATACGTGATACTGTCTCATAGACCCACATTACACTACATAACCCATCATGTGCTATTGTATCTAAGCCTATGATATGTGATACTGTCTCATGGACCCACATTACACTTCATAACCCATCATGTGCTGCTGTATCTAAGCCTATTATACGTGATACTGTCTCATGGACCTACATTACCCATCGTGTGCTACTGTATCTAAGCCTATGACATGTGATACTGTCTCATAGACCCACATTACACTACATAACCCATCATGTGCTGCTGTATCTAAGCCTATGACATGTGATACTGTCTCATAGACCCACATTACACTACATTACCCATCATGTGCTATTGTGTCTGGGCTATAAATTGGGGATACTGTCTCTAGACCCACATTACACTATAAACCCCAATTTGCGGGGGGTATCTAACCCTAGGGCCCATGATATTTTTCTCGGACCCCCCATTACCAAAGAAAAACCCTTCATTTTGAAAATTGAACTAAGCCTATAATAAGTGAAACGTCTAAAAAAACCCACATTAACACTAAATAACCCATCGTGTCTACGGGTTTTCAAACCCTATTACATTTATACTTTTTTTTATAGACCCCTTTACACTAAATAACCCATCTTGTGCAGGGTATCAAACCCTATGCATGAGTACTTTTCTCATGGACCCACATTATATTTTAAAAACCCCATCAGTGCGGGCCTGTTTCTAAGCCATACATGTAAAACCCTGTTTTCAAAAGCCCCAATTACACTTATAACCCACCAGGTGAAGGGTATCTAAGCCTATGAATGAAACCATAACCACTTTACATTTAAAAAACCCCATGGGGTTTTGCTACGTATCAAAGCCAATGACATGTGTTACTGTCTCATAACCCACATTACACAAAATAACCCAATTGCTGCTGAAATCTAACCCTAGGGACATGTGATATTTGTCTCATAGCCCCACTTTAACACTCATTCCCAAATCATGTCAGGTGAATCAAAAGCCAAATTGATAGGAAAAAAAATAAACAAAAAACAAGAGGGCCGCTTTTTGGGTTTGAAAGTACCTCTATGTTGTATGCAATAGCAAATACATAAAATTAGGTGTTCGCCTGAGAATGTTGTGCAGGGGTTCACAAACATGATGAAAACAAAAAAAAAGGGAAACCCGGCGCTTGTTTAAAGGGAAAAGAAAACCCCTCGATCCCAAACGGCAAAGGGGATAAAATAAAGGTTTTTTAAAATTCCAAATAAAGGTTAATTAAAGAGTTTTAAACCCTGTACACCCAAAATGCAAAAAAAGGGGAAAAAAAACAGGGGGGGGCGCTCCTATGGTGAAGTGGGTTATTTAGGGCAAAACCCCCCAATTGTTCAGGCCCCTCCAGCACAAAACCAATGGGTTTTTTTCAAACTAATTTACAAAAACCCGGGAAACCAAATTTGGATTTTTCAAATGCAGCCCCATTTTGCCCTAAAAAATTTAAAATTGAGGCAGGGGAGCTCATCTTTTAAAATTTTTCGAAAAAACACAAAATTTAAAGAGGCGGGAAAATCAAAAAATTAAAATGTCATCCCTGACATTCGGTCTCATTACTTTTGGTTTTCCGTCCCAAGGGGGTTTTCACAGAAACCTTAAAATTTTTACGCCCAAATGATTTAATGATTGTCCAAGTAAGACTCTTTGGATTAAAAAATTTTACGGTATTTTTAAAAAGGGGGCCCCCCTCGCTAGTGGGTGGTGCCCCAAACCAGAGGGAAACAATAGAAAAGGAGTTATTCCTTCAAATTAGAAAGGGAATTTTTAGAGGTTAAAATCAGGTTTTTAAATAGTTTGTATAGAGGTTAAGGGGTTATACAAAAAAAATTTACTTTTTTTTATTGTTTTTAGATGGGAAAAACTAATAGAGTTTAAAGGGAACCTGTAAACACCCCCCCCAGCCCCTTTCCTTTGTCCCACATCTAGTGCCCCCCCGCGGGAAACTTAAAAAAACCTAAAACCCTCCCCCACTCTTCTGATTCCCTTACCCCTTTTCTACCATATCCTCATTTAGTGACCCAGACCAGCCACCACTTTTTTAAAAAACCAAAAAAAAACCCCACCATCCTTGACCCCGGGTTCCCTCCCCTCACCCCAAAACAGAACCCCCGCAAAATCAACAACAACCCTGGCCCCACACACTCCACAAACGGGCCTTGAGGCGAGCTTCAGAATTGCAGAAGGGCCGCTGAAAAAAAACTCGCCCACCCGACGACTTTGCCTCTTTACAAACAATCACTCATAAATTTAAAATCTGCATTCACCCTCCCAAACGGGGATTTTTTTCCCCAATCCAAAACCTTTTTTCTCATAACCCCGGGCAACTTTTTTCAACACCTTTAACTCTCTCCTCCCCGCCAGCCCCTTTTCCCACCCCTTCCTTTCAGCAGACGCCCTTTCCCTTTTCATTTCCCCTTAACAAAATTTAACCCTTAATCAGAGAAAGCTTCAGCCCCCACCCCCCCAGCCCCTTTCCCTTAATCTGCACAATGCTTTTCCCCCCCCTTAAAATTTGTTTTCCCCATTTCTACACATGATAAATTTTTTCCTCCCCAAGTCCAAACCCAAACCCTCACCCTGTAATTTTTGCCCCCACCCCCATCCCACCCCCTCATCCCATACCTTAGTGCTACTTTCACCCCAGCCCTCACCCATCTTTTCAACTTATCGCCCCACCCAGGCATTTTCCCCTTCCCCCTTTAAAAACTGTTTACTGTCACTCCCACCCTTTAAAAAAAAACCAAACCCTTGTTTCCCCTCTCTCTGTCCAACGATCCCCCCCATCTCACTGCTTTTTTTGCCCCCCAAACCCCCGGGAACCCACCACGTCTATTTTCAGCTGTCCTCCCACTTTTCCCCCCAACTCCTTTTTGGGACCCACTAAAATCGGGTTTTCCGACAAAACCACTCAAACCAAAAAACCGCCCAAACCCAAAGTAAACCAATGACTACAACTGCAAAAAACCCTTTCACCGGGTCTCTGCCCCTTTCCTTCAAAGACTTGCCCTTTCTGCCTTTGGCACTGTCGACCTTTCCCCTCCTGTTACACATCCTCTCCCCCCCCCCCGGAAATACAGATTTGGGCTTTTTCCTGGATCTCCTCTTTAACCTTTTTCGGGGAATCGGACATTCAGATCTCTCTTTCTCGGTCCACCTCCCCCCCCCCGGGCCTCTCTTTTTTGGGTGTCCCCCCAGGGTCAGTCCTGGGCCCTTTTTACTCTTTTCTATCTACCCCCTTTGGGCCTCGGTCAGCTCATAGCCTAAACATGGCTTTCATTACCCCTGTATCCCTGTGCCCTACCCAGCTTTATATCCCCGGGCCCCCAGATGGTCCCCCCCTCTTTCTCCAGGATCCCGACTGTCATGCCCCATTTCCTCCTTCTTCCCCTCCCGTCCCCTAAAACTAAATGTGGAGAAAACAGAATTCATCATTTTTCCCCGCCGCCCCCCTCCATCCCTCCACCTGCTTTCTAATCCCTGTCAATGGCTGAAACCACTCTCCCCGGTTTCCGAATTTCCCGTTTCCCTTGGGGAAAACCTCGATTTCCACCCCATCCTTAAAACCCACACATTAAAAAACCCCTCCCCCTCTCCCCTCCCCGCTTCCACCTGAAAAATTTCTCCGACCTTCCATTCATCCCTCAACTTCGACACCACAAAAATGCTCGTTCATGCCCTTGTCATCTCCCCCCCTTGACTGACTGCAACAAACCTTTTTCTTTGGCCTCCCCTCTAGCATTTTTCCCATTCCCCTCCAAACCCCATTTTTTTTTTTTTTCCTTTTAACCCCTTGCTGTCCGCTTATCACCTCCCCTCCTCGCAAATCCCCTGCCTCTCCCCCCCCGGCCAAAAACCCCTTTACTGGCCCACCCTTTGCTCACGGGAATTTATTTCAAGTTGGTAACCCGACCCTACAAAGGGGTCTCCATGACCTCTCCCCTCCATAATCTCTGGCCCCAAAACTCCCAAAATCTCCCCTCACGCAATCTCCCCTCCTCAAGCCCCTTTTTCCTGTTCTTCCTCTTATCAGCTCCTCACATAACCGTTTCCAAGAAATTCTCCCCGCCCCTTCCCCCCCCACTCTGGAATGCAACTTGCCCCAAACCCAAACAGACCTCTTCCACTTCACCCGCTTCAAAAGGGAAACCCGAAAACCCATTTTTTTAAAGGGTTCCCTTTTTAAAACCCAAAAAATAACCCTGCTGCCCCTGTAAATACCCCAAAACCCGTCTGCCCCTCTCCCCCTGCCCTTTCCCCCCTCCTTGTAGATTGTAAAACCCCCCGGCAGGGTCCTCTCCCCCCTGTACCAGGGTTTTTAAAAGCATTCATTGTCTTATTTACTCACTTGACATAAACAAAGTATGTGAACCCCCCCCCCCCAAATTCAGCGCCATGGGCAATGGCCCCCTTTTAAAAAAATTTAAAAAAAATAATAATAAAAAGGTGATGCCCCCCGCTTGCTGAGGGGAGCACAAGCAGGGGTCAGAAACCCCGCTGTTTTTTTAGCGCTTGTTCCCTTTTTCTGTAAGATGCTGCAGTTTTAAAAGCTTTTTTTTCCCCTTTTAAATCTTATTTAGGAGCAGGTGGTTATCTCCACCCACCCAAAGGCCTAGCCCGCCCCCCTGACCCGTTTATTCACCAAAGTTTCTACCATTCCCAAAATAAAGGGTATGTTCCCCCAAAGGGCCTATTTTTAAAATGGGCCCCAGGATTTCGGGGGCCGGGTTTACCCCGCCGGGGGGCGCCAATTACGGGCCGAAAACGGCCCATTTTTATTACGGTAATTCCCAAACTCTCATAAAGAAAATAGGGGTACCCTCCGCCGGGCGGGGGGATAAATAACATGTCACTTTCCCAGCGGCTTTCCCTGCTAGTAAAAGAATTTTATGTGCCGGCAAATGCCGGGCCCCCCCTCGCCCCCGCCCCGCCCCGCCCCCGTCCCCCACGGGTTTAAAGCGGGACGAAATTACGCCCCGCAGTTAAACCGGGGGTGAAACATTTTGCCTAATAGGTTTATCGTTGAGGTGGGGGGGGCTACCTCCGAATTTTGGGGCCGGGTTTTCAAAAACTGACACTCTGAAGGGCTCCCCCGAATGGGGCTTTTCCTGGCTGAAAAATGGATTGGCAAATTTAAAAACACAAAAATGCAGCATTTTTACAGAATAAAGGGGACAGCCTGGGGGAAAAAAGCAGGTCTGACACTAGCCTTTTTTAAAGTCTTACCCGGGGGGGATAAATTTGTGACGGTTTCCTTTTAAGTTTTTCCCACGGCAAAAATAGTTTTAAAAATAGCTGTAAAAAAGGGGTGGGCAACAAAATCATAAAATTGTGTGATAGTATCTCCTTAGGAGTTCGAATCGGGTCAAGCCTCCTTCTTGTTTTCTCAGCAGGGAATCCGGGCCACATAAAAACGTCTTTTTTTCTGTTTGGGACCCCCGAACGTACTGTTTGGGAAGCCAGCCGGGGTCTGACGCACGGCCCCCACCTCAAAAGCGCCGCAGCCATTCCCCCATTTTCCCGGAAGGCTCTGTGACTCACATATGGGATCCCACTCAGGCTCCATCCCAAATCCCAGACCCCCTGGCTTTCGAATACCTTCCTGACCCCAGGACCCAAAAGGCGGAATAAACCCTTTGACCCAAAAAGTTTATGAGGTGTTATTTTTTAGAGGAGACTTTACCCATCAGTCTTTGGTATGAAAATGAACAATAGACTCTCAAGAAGGTTGTTTATTTGAAGCCAGGGACAGAGTCCCCTTTTTGAAGTTCCATACACTCTCCTGGGTAGAAGCCCGCTGACACCGGGTTGATGGAGGGGGCATCCATATACTCTCACTTGTGCGTCCATGTTTGAGGAGCAGTAGAAGTTTCCATATTTCAGCTGATACTACTCACGCTCCCCTCTAGAAATGACTACACATTCAGAAAGAGGAACAGCTCTCCTTTGGTAAGCACCCAAAAACGGGGGTGTAGAGGGCTAATTTCCCTTTTTTCCCCTCACCCAAAACTTCGCATTTTCGCAAAGGGATTATGGGAAAAGGGGCTAGAAGATCAAGCGCCCTCTATTGGAAAGTAACAATCCCAAATTTTCCCTTTTTACCCACTGAGTCTTGAGAAAGCCCCAAAAAGGGGTATAAACCAAGCCATATCACTTTAAACCCCCCCCCCTAACAAGGGGGGGGGCTGGGGGGGGGTTTTGGGGTTCTGCCCCTCATCAGTGTAGAGTGATACTGGCTGGCTGGGTGGGAGGCAATGAGTAGCTCAGAAAGGGGAGCGAGCATGATTTGACTGCAGGTAAAGCTGATTGATATATAATGTGGACTTCAGTGTATCTCCACTGACCTCTTATACTGACATGCCTCAAAAGGGGTAACGTTCCTCATTAGGGATAGGCACCATGTAGGTGCATGGAGACTTATTTGCCTAGAATACGCCACTGAAATTTAAATTCACTACTCACAGTAGTTAGGGATATTTGGTTTTTGGTTGAGATTTCAGGATTAACGTAAAGGGCGACATGTATGAACGGGGCTGCGGCAGATATCTGGCGTCTTTACAGCCCGATATCAAGCACAGTCCTGTTCATACATGTATAAATCTCTCGCACGCCACTGCCGGGCGCATTACATAGCGAGGGAGGAGAGGCGCACTAGAACCGTACGAAGCTATGGATTTATAGCTTCGCTACAGCATTTCTGGGCGCATTACTGCTGTAACTGGTAGAGAACTTTCAAAGTGTTTTACCTGAGCAAGAATTGTCATCCTAGTGCTGGAATGCGCCTGATTTATGACCCGATGAAGAGCAGGTTCATAAATCAGGCTCATTCTATGCCTTTTTTATGCACATGAAATTTGATGTGTAAACGCCAAATTTCATGCATGTCGCCCAAAATTTCTTGAACATTGTTTTAAATGCACTAAATGAGCCGATCTCTTCCCATTAGATGCACTTGTCCAAATTTTCAGTGTTTCAGTACTTTATGCACAACTTGCTGATCTCTAACAAAGAGCTTCATGGCAAAATTCCCAAAAGGTGTTTTATCCCTGAATCACTCAATAAATTCAGGGAATCAATTTGAATTGGGATTTGAAGAGTCGTCCTCAACTGAGCTTATAGTGTCGCAGAGTGTTATCAGCTGTCACGGCGGCCGCGGGCGCCGCTGCTCCTGCGGCCGTTCCCCTGCCTGCACCGTCGTGCCCTCTGTCCCTGCGCCGGCTCGCTTACCTGGCCCCGCTCCTGTGCACGCCGCGTCTGTCCGTTCCGGCTGCCGCCCTCGTGCCCCTCCCTTAGCGCGCGCGACAGCTGGTTTAGATTTAAAGGGCCAGTGTCCCGTTAATTGGTCCTTTGCCGGACGCTGGTGCCCCCAGCACTCGCTGCCAGATCGTTGGTGTTCGTTTAGTGAGCTAAGAGAGTGTCTATTGTCCGTATTGATTACCCATGTACCAGTCCGTTCCGCTACGTTTCCTGACCTTGCCTGTTTGCCGCCTGCCCTCATAGTCTGCCTGTCTCTGACAAAGAACCTCTGCTGCCTGCCCTGACCTTCTGCCTGTCCCCGACTACGCCTTTGGATTACGACTCTGTACCACGCAGTACCCCGGCCGCCACCGCAAGCAAGTCACGTCAGGGGTAACGATCTGGTAGCCTCACGCCGCAGCAAGTCCATCCCGCTTTGCGGCGGGCTCTGGTGAAAACCGGGGGCTACTTAGATTCCGTTCCCTGGCATGGCTTATACTATCATCGCTTGCGGTGGTCCAGCGAATTCACCGAACCCTCACAGTACGATCTGGCCATGGATTCCGCCAGGGT
This sequence comes from Phyllomedusa bahiana, assembly GCA_025379985.1. Lineage (NCBI taxonomy): Eukaryota > Metazoa > Chordata > Amphibia > Anura > Hylidae > Phyllomedusa > Phyllomedusa bahiana. The sequence goes on along the minus strand of JAODAL010000641.1, from coordinate 57,596 downwards.
ACCTCTGCCTGAACTCCGGGACGTTACAACGGCCGTCGCCCAGCAGAGCCAGCGTATCGACTAGCTCGCGGCCATGATGCAGAACCTTGCGGCCCACCTAACTCCGCCTGCGGCTGCTGCCGTCGCGCCTGCACCAGTTGCTCCGGCAGCCTCGGCTCTTCCTGCTCCTGTACAGGGACCTTCTCTGCATCTGCCGCTTCCTTCTCGCTATGATGGAGACCCCAAGAAGATCAGAGGCTTCATCAGTCAATGCTCCATCCACATCGAGATGCTGGCACATCAATTTCCTACTGAGCGGGCTAAAGTGGCCTTCATAATTAGCCTCTTAACGGGCGAAGCTCTGGCCTGGGCCACTCCGCTGTGGGACCGAGGAGATCCTCTGACAGCTAATCTGCAAGCCTTCCTCCAGGGGTTCCGAACTGTCTTTGAGGAACCTGGTCGCACCTCCTCTGCTGCTGCCGCCCTGCTTCGTCTCCATCAGGGTGACTTCACTGTAGGACAGTACTCTATGCAGTTCCGCACCTTAGCCTCGGACTTGGACTGGAACAATGAGGCTTTGGTGGCAACCTTCTGGAAAGGCCTCTTGGGATGTATTAAAGATGAGCTCGTGGGTCGGGACCTGCCTTCCTCACTGGATGAATTGATTCGGTTGGCCACCCGGATCGATATTCGCTTTGCTGAAAGGCAACAAGAGCTCCGCCTCCAATGAGAGCTTACTCGTCCACGCCGGCTACCTCGCTTAGCTCCTGTCTTTCAACGCCCTCCACCAACGGTTCATGAGGACGAACCCATGCAGGTTGAAAGGGCTCATTTGACCCAGGAAGAACGCTCACAGCGACGTCTGCGGCAGTTAAGTTTCTACTGTGGCGGTTCCAGCCACTTCATTGGGGACTGTCCGGTGCACCCGGGAAACTCCCGCACCTAGGGCTCATAGGAGAGGCAACCCTAGGTGTCAGTGCGGCCTCTCCCCGTCTGACCATTCCTGTTCTATGTGGAACTTCGCCGGACAGCACCTTCAGGCCACCGCCTTCCTGGACTCGGGGTCCGCCGGTAACTTTATCAGCCACGCGCTGGTGTCCCAGTACCGGCTTTCAGTGACCCCTCTGCAGAAACCCATGTTTGTCTCCTCTGTCAGTGGCGAATGCCTCAAGGATGCCATTCGGTTCTGCACTACGCCCCTCATCTTGCATATCGGGGCGTTACATCAGGAAACAGTGAAACTCCTCGTACTGCCTCGTTCCTCTTCTGAGATCCTTCTGGGCCTTCCCTGGTTACAAGAGCATGCTCCGACCCTAGACTGGAACACAGGCGAGATTCTTCGTTGGGGCCCGGCATGTCACGATGCCTTCTGGCACTCCGCCCTGCTCCATGGTTTGCCTCTGCGGAGCCTACGAAGTCTCTGCCAGGTCTGCCTGCTCCTTACCAGGACTTTGCTGACGTCTTTTCCGAAAGACAAGCCGAAACTCTGCCCCCGCACCGGCCCTTCGATTGCCCTATCGATTTGCAACCCGGTACTACTCCTCCCTGAGGCAGAGTTTACCCTCTCTCCGTCCCTGAGACAATGGCGATGTCCGACTATATTCAAGAAAATCTCCGCAAAGGCTTTATACGCAAGTCGTCCTCGCCTGAGGGAGCCGGATTCTTCTTTGTCGAAAAGAAAGATGGAACCCTCCAGCCCTGTATCGATTATCGTGGCCGGAATAAAATAACCGTAAAGAATCGATACCCCCCTGCCTTTGATCTCGGAGCTATTTGACCGCCTACGTGGCGCAAATTTTTTTTCTAAGTTAGATCTTTGCGGTGCTTACAACCTGATTCGGATCCGGAAAGGTGACGAGTGGAAAACAGCCTTTAACACCCGTGATGGCCACTTTGAATATCTTGTCATGCCATTTGGTCTCTGCAACGCTCCGAGTGTCTTTCAAAACTTCGTTAATGAGATCTTCCGGGATCTTCTATACGTCTGCGTCATAGTTTATCTGGACGATATTCTAATCTATTCTCCAGACCTAAAGACTCACCGCCACCACGTCCGCCAGGTGCTCAGACGCCTCCGGAACCACCAACTTTATGCCGAGTTGGAGAAGTGCCTGTTCGAGCGCACCTCCCTGCCCTTCTTAGGGTATATTGTGTCGGATCAAGGTCTTCAGATGGACCCCGCCAAGCTCTCAGCAGTCCTGCAGTGGCCCCGTCCAGTGGGCCTTCGGGCCATCCAGCACTTTTTAGGCTTTGACAATTATTACAGGCAATTTATCCCACACCTCCTCTCTGGTGGCTCCGATGGTAGCCCCTCACCAAGAAGGTGCCGATCCCAAAATCATGGCTCTGAGGCCCAAGAGGCCTTCAAACGTCTAAAAGCTACATTTGCTTCCGCTCCTGTTCTCTCTCGTCCGGACCCTCAGCGCCCATTTGTCTTAGAGGTCGACGCCTCCTCGGTTTTGTGCCGGCACCGTTCTTCTTCAGAAGGCCTCCTCTGGTAGATTGCGGACGTGTGGATTCTTCTCCAAAACTTTCACTCTGGCTGAACGAAATTACACAATCGGGGATCGGGAACTTCTAGCCATAAAGTTAGCCCTAGAAGAATAGGGTCACTTGCTGGAGGTGGCTCACCATCCCATAGAGATCTACACTGATCATAAGAATCTGCTATATCTACAATCTGCTCAGCGATTGAATCCGCGTCAAGCCAGGTGGTCGCTTTTCTTCGCCCGTTTTAATTTCCTCCTACACTTCCGACCGGCCGAAAAAAATGTCAGGGCGGACGCTCTCTCTAGATCCTCCGACACGGTGGGCTTGGAGCCGCCCCTGCAGCACATTATCCCTCCGAAACGGCTTCTTTCGGCAGCTCCTGTGGACCTTCAACAGTTACCTCCGGGGAAGACCTATGTCCGTCCTGCTTTACAGCCTCGCATCCTTAAATGGGGACATTCTTCTCGAACAGCTGGTCATCCTGGGATTCACAAATCCGTACAACTAATCTCCAGATACTATTGGTGGCCCACTCTCTCGCAGGACGTTAGGGACTTTGTTTTAGCCTGTACCTCCTGTGCCCGTAACAAAGTTCCCCGCCTCAGACCCGCGGGTCTGCTTCAGCCTCTCCCGGTGCCAGAGAGACCTTGGTCCCATATTGCTATGGATTTTGTTACTGACCTGCCGGCCTCATCCGGAAACACGGTCATCTGGGTGGTGGTTGACAGATTTTCTAAAATGGCTCATTTTGTGCCCCTGCCCGGGTTACCCTCGGCACCCCAGCTAGCCCAGCTCTTATTCCACCACATCTTTTGATTACACGGGCTCCCTTTGCACATCATCTCGGATAGGGGAGTCCAGTTTGTATCTAAATTCTGGCGGGCTCTCTGTGCTCAGTTACGGGTGCAGCTGGACTTCTCGTCCGCATACCACCCTCAGACCAACGGGCAGGTGGAGAGGGTCAACCAAGTCTTAGGTGCTTATCTGCGACATTTTGTGTCTGCCCGTCAGGATAACTGGTCTGACCTTCTCCCCTGGGCGGAATTCTCATATAATTCCCTAGACTCAGAGTCCGCCCGCCTCTCCCCCTAGCCGTTTCGTGTCACGTTCCTGCCGTGGATGCCCAAGTACGGGACATCAAGTCACTCTGGCAGGTCACTCGTCAGGCTCTTCTTCGGGCTTCCACGCGTACTAAGGTTCAGGCCGATAGGTACCGGAGACCTCCCCCTGTATTTAAGCCAGGTGATAGGGTTTGGCTATCGGCCAAATACATCCGTTTCAAGGTACCCAGCTACAAGTTGGGCCCTCAATATTTGGGCCAATTTGTGGTACTTCGTCAGCTTAACCAGGTCTCCTACAAGCTCCGCTTACATCCCACTCTGCGTGTCCCGAACGCTTTCCATGTCTCGCTCCTCAAGCCCGTGGTGCTGAATCGCTTCTCCCGTGGATCTGTCTCGCCTTCTCCTGTGGCCAACTCTGATAACATCTTTGAGGTCAAGGAGGTACTGGCGCAGAAGACAGTGAGGGGGAAGCGGTTCTTTCTCATTGACTGGAAGGGGTTCGAGCCAGAGGAGCGTTCGTGGGAACCTGAAGGCAATCTGTCACCTGATCTCCTTGCTAGGTTAAAAAAAAAAAAAAGAGGGGGAGACCTAAGAGGGGGGGGGGTACTATCACGGCGGCTGCGGGCGCTGCTGCCCCTGCGGCCGTTCCCCTTCCTGCTGGGGGTCCGGCGCGGGCATCGCGGGCACCCGCAACCACCCCCGTGCCCTCTGTCCCTGCGCCGGCTCGCTTGCCTGGCCCCGCTCCTGTGCACGTTCCGGCTGCCGCGCTCGTGTCCGTTCCTTAGCACGCGCGCGCGACAGCTGGTCTAGATTTAAAGGGCCAGTGTCCCGTTAATTGGTCCTTTGCTGGACGCTGGTCCTATATAAGGGTTACGCCCCAGCACTCGCTGCCAGATCGTTGGTGTGCATTTAGTGAGCTAAGAGAGTGTCTAGTGTCCGTATTGATTACCCGTGTACCAGTCCGTTCCGCTACGTTTCCTGACCTTGCCTGTATGCCGCCTGCCCTGACCTTCTGCCTGTCCCCGACTACGCCTTTGGATTATGACTCTGTACCACGCAGTACCCCGGCCGCCACCGCAAGCAAGTCATGTCAGGGGTAACGACCTGGTAGCCTCACGCCGCAGCAAGTCCATCCCGCTTTGCGGTGAGCTCTGGTGAAAACCGGGGGCTACTTAGATTCCGCTCCCTGGCGTGGATTAACTATCATCGCTTGCAGTGGTCCAGCGAATCCACCGAACCCTCACATCAGCAGGTTGTATCAGACATACAGAGAGACTGGAAGAGTCACAGAAAGGCAAAGAAGTGGACGTCCTTTGGCTCCATCACACACTAATGAGCGCTTCATTGTAACCAATGCCCTGCGGAACCGGATGATGAGTGCTGCACAACTCCAGGCACATTTAAGGGACATTAGAGGCAACCAAGTGTCACATCAGACCATTAGTAACCATTTAAATCAGTGGGGTCTGCATGCTAGACGACTGGCAAGGGTACCTGACTTGGCTGCAGTATAGGTCAGAGCTATATAAATAACAGACCTCCTGTCCATTCAGGATTTCATGAGATCTGCTACATATCCAGAGTCCCCTGGTCTTCAGGAATCTTCGGGCAGCATGTTTGAAATTTGGCGTTTAAACATAATATTAGTATAGAATGCGCCTGATTTATGAACCTGCTCTACAGAGAGTCATAAATCAGGCGCATTCTGACGCTTGTACGACATTTCTGGCTCAGATAAACCACTTTGAAAGTGCTCTACCTGTTCCAGCAGTAACGAGCCTGAATTTGCCGTAGCAAAGCTATAAATCTATGGTTCAAGTGCGCCTCCCACCGAAATCAGGCGCATTACAAAGTGGCGCGGACGCTCTGATAATGGCGTGTGGGCCATTTAACCCCCTTACCGCCGGAGCCAGTTTTGCCCTCTCTGACAGAGCCCAATTTTTGAAATCTGACATGTATCACTTTATGTGAGAATAACTTTTTTGACACTTTTACCTATCCATGTTTGTTTTCTCCTGAAACATTGGGGCAGACTTATCAAGGCAGTTGCGGCAAAAGACTCAATTTGTGCCAAAAACCAGCTTTTCGTCACATTTACTATGTGTTTTAGACAGTTTCAGATGCTTTGGTGCCTCGTCTGACAAAGGGGGTATGGCTTAAATGTGACAGAAGTCGCCCCATTTTGGATTCAACACTCCTCATGGATCTCATCTAGGGGTGTACTGTGCATTTTGGGCGCACAGGTGTTCCATAGTTGTTTTTTAGCATTGGGACATGAAAATGGGGGGAAAAAAAACACGGTTCTGTCATTGTTTTTTGGGTTTCAAATTTACAGCGTTCGCCGTACGGGATAAATGACTGGATAACTTTACCAAGGGAGTCGGTACAATTACAGTGATATAAATTGTATATAGTTTTTTTATGTTTCATTACTTTTACACTATAGAAATATGTCTATAAAAAAAACTGCGTTTTTATGTTTATGCTTATTTTTTGCGGGATGAGTTGATGTTTTTATTGGTAGCAATATGGGGTGCATATGGCGCTTTGATCACTTTTTATTAAGGTTTTTGCGAGGCGCTTTGAACAAAATACAGCATTCCTGTTAGTGTTTTTTATTTTTTACAGTGGTGAACTGTGCGGTATAAATTACATCCTAGCTTTACTCAGCGGGTTGATACGATTACAGCGATACCCAATTTGTATATTTTTTTGTTTTACTGCTTTTACACAATAAAAACACTTTTATTCAAAAAGAAAACATGTTTTTGCATCACCATAGTCTGAGAGCCATAACTTTTTTTATTTTTCTGTGTACGGAGATGTGTAGGGACTTGTTGTTTGCGGGATGAGTTGATGTTTTTATTGGTATAATTTTTGGGGTACATAAGAAAAAAACGGCACTTGTGTGTGTTTCTATAAATCATTTTTGGCGGGACAAGGCTTTTTGATCGCTTTTAAATCCATTTTTTGAAAGACATGGTGAAGAAAATACTGCAATCCTAGTAGTGTTTTTTATTTTTAACAGCGCTCACCGCGCAGTATCCGTGCCAAGTTATTTTTACTCCTTGGATCGAGACGATTACGGAGATACCCAGTTTATATAGTTTTTTTTATGTGGACGCACTTAACATTTTATTTTTAATTGAGTAAAACAATATTTATGCAGCACTATCTTCTGATAGCCATAACTTTTTTTTATCTTTCTGTATACAGAGCTGTGTCAGGGCTTTTTTTTGTGGGATGAACTGACGTTTTAATTGGCACCAACTTGGCGTTTATATGAGCTTTTGATCGCTTTTTATTCCGTTTTTTAACTGTATTTTTATTAAGGGTTTTATCTCTCCCTCTGTTGTGCCAATTGTAAGTCATTCATCACTTATCATTGTACTCGTTTGACTTACGTTATGTATGTAACCCCCTCAAATGTACAGCGCCCTGGAATCAATGGCTCTTTAAAATAAATAATAATAATAATCTCAATAAAATGCGATACAAAGAAGGAAAAAGGAGGTTAAGAGTGGTATACACCGAAATTCAAATGTCTTTATTCCGTTTTATGTGCTGTAGGAGGAACAAAAATCGCAATTCTGTGACTGTTTTAGTTTTTTACGCCGTTCACCGTACAGGTTAAATAATGTGACATATTTATAGGATAGGTCGTTACGCACGCTGCGATGCCAAATATGGGTAATTTATTTATTTTTTATCTTTTTGGGGGCGATTGGCGTTTGTAAAGGGGAAAAGGGCGATGTACGTGGTTTTTGTTTTAGTTTTCGTGTTTGCGTTCTACTTTTTTATGTGTATGGAGGAGAAATAGCTGAGCCCAGTGTGTATGGAGGAGGAATAGCTGAGCCCAGTGTGTATGGAGGAGGAATAGCTGAGCCCAGTGTGTATGGAGGAGGAATAGCTGAGCCCAGTGTGTATGGAGGAGGAATAGCTGAGCCCAGTGTGTATGGAGGAGGAATAGCTGAGCCCAGTGTGTATGGAGGAGTCGGGAGGAGGCATAGGAGAGCCCAGTGTGTATGGAGGAGTCGGGAGGAGGAATATCCGAGCCCAGTGTGTATGGAGGAGTCGGGAGGAATAGCTGAGCCCAGTCTGATTGGAGAGGTCGGGAGGAATAGCTGAGCCCAGTGTGTATGGAGGAGTCGGGAGGAGGAATAGTCGAGCCCAGTGTGTATGGAGGAGTCGGGAGGAATAGCTGAGCCCAGTGTGTATGGAGGAGTCGGGAGGAAGAGATGAGCCCAGTGTGTATGGAGGAGTCGGGGGGAGGAATAGCTGAGCCCAGTGTGTATGGAGGAGTCGGGGGGAGGAATAGCTGAGCCCAGTGTGTATGGAGGAGTCGGGAGGAGGAATAGCCGAGCCCAGTGTGTATGGAGGAGTCGGGAGGAATAGCTGAGCCCAGTGTGTATGGAGGAGTCGGGAGGAATAGCTGAGCCCAGTGTGTATGGAGGAGTCGGGAGGAATAGCTGAGCCCAGTGTGTATGGAGGAGTCGGGAGGAATAGCTGAGCCCAGTGTGTATGGAGGAGTCGGGAGGTATAGTCGAGCCCAGTGTGTATGGAGGAGTCGGGAGGAATAGCTGAGCCCAGTGTGTATGGAGGAGGAATAGCCGAGCCCAGTGTGTATGGAGGAGTCGGGAGGAATAGTCGAGCCCAGTGTGTGTGGAGGAGTCGGGAGGAATAGGCGAGCCCAGTGTGTGTGGAGGAGTCGGGAGGAGGAATAGCTGAGCCCAGTGTGTATGGAGGAGTCTGGAGGAATAGCCGAGCCCAGTGTGTATGGAGGAGTCGGGAGGAATAGCTGAGCCCAGTGTGTATGGAGGAGTCGGGAGGAGGAATAGCCGAGCCCAGTGTGTATGGAGGAGTCGGGAGGAGGAATAGCAGAGCCCAGTGTGTGTGGAGGAGTCGGGAGGGATAGGCGAGCCCAGTGTGTATGGAGGAGTCGGGAGGAATAGCCGAGCCCAGTGTGCGCGGAGGAGTCGGGAGGAATAGCCGAGCCCAGTGTGTAAGGAGGAGTCGGGAGGAATAGTCGAGCCCAGTGTGTATGGAGGAGTCGGGAGGAATAGCCGAGCCCAGTGTGTATGGAGGAGTCTGGAGGAATAGCTGAGCCCAGTGTGTATGGAGGAGTCGGGAGGAATAGCTGAGCCCAGTGTGTATGGAGGAGTCGGGAGGAATAGCCGAGCCCAGTGTGTACGGAGGAGTCGGGAGGAATAGCCGAGCCCAGTGTGTATGGAGGAGTCGGGGGGAGGAATAGCTGAGCCCAGTGTGTATGGAGGAGTCGGGGGGAGAAATAGCCGAGCCCAGTGTGTATGGAGGAGTCGGGAGGAATAGCCGAGCCCAGTGTGTATGGAGGAGTCGGGAGGAATAGCTGAGCCCAGTGTGTATGGAGGAGTCGGGGGGGAGGAATAGCTGAGCCCAGTGTGTATGGAGGAGTCGGGAGGAATAGCTGAGCCCAGTGTGTATGGAGGAGTCGGGAGGAATAGCTGAGCCCAGTGTGTATGGAGGAGTCGGAAGGAATAGCTGAGCCCGGGGTGTATGGAGGAGTCGGAAGGAATAGCTGACCCCGGGGTGTATGGAGGAGTCGGAAGGAATAGCTGACCCCAGGGTGTATGGAGGAGTCGGGAGGAATAGCTGACCCCGGGGTGTATGGAGGAGTCGGGGGGAGGAATAGCTGACCCCGGGGTGTATGGAGGAGTCTGGAGGGATAGCCGAGCCCAGTGTGTATGGAGGAGTCTGGAGGGATAGCCGAGCCCAGTGTGTACGGAGGAGTCGGGAGGAATAGCCGAGCCCAGTGTGTACGGAGGAGTCGGGAGGAATAGTCGAGCCCAGTGTGTATGGAGGAGTCGGGGGGAGGAATAGCTGAGCCCAGTGTGTATGGAGGAGTCGGGAGGGAGAAATATCCGAGCCCAGTGTGTATGGAGGAGTCGGGAGGAATAGCCGAGCCCAGTGTGTATGGAGGAGTCTGGAGGAATAGCTGAGCCCAGTGTGTATGGAGGAGTCGGGGGGGGAGGAATAGCTGAGCCCAGTGTGTATGGAGGAGTCGGGGGGGAGGAATAGCTGAGCCCAGTGTGTTTGGAGGAGTCGGGGGGAGGAATAGCTGAGCCCAGTGTGTATGGAGGAGTCGGAAGGAATAGCTGAGCCCGGGGTGTATGGAGGAGTCGGAAGGAATAGCTGACCCCGGGGTGTATGGAGGAGTCGGAAGGAATAGCTGACCCCGGGGTGTATGGAGGAGTCGGGAGGAATAGCTGACCCCGGGGTGTATGGAGGAGTCGGGGGGAGGAATAGCTTAGCCCGGGGTGTATGGAGGAGTCGGGAGGAGCAATAGCCGAGCCCAGTGTGTATGGAGGAGTCGGGGGGAGAAATAGCCGAGCCCAGTGTGTATGGAGGAGTCGGGGGGGAATAGCCAAGCCCAGTGTGTATGGAGGAGTCGGGAGGAGTATTAGCTGAGCCCAGTGTGTTTGGAGGAGTCGGGAGGAATAGCCGAGCCCAGTGTGTATGGAGGAGTCGGGAGGAGAAATAGCCGAGCCCAGTGTGTATGGAGGAGTCGGGAGGAATAGCCGAGCCCAGTGTGTATGGAGGAGTCTGGAGGGATAGCCGAGCCCAGTGTGTATGGAGGAGTCTGGAGGGATAGCCGAGCCCAGTGTGTATGGAGGAGTCGGGAGGAGGAATAGCTGAGCCCAGTGTGTATGGAGGAGTCTGGAGGAACAGCTGAGCCCAGTGCGTATGGAGGAGTCGGGAGGGATAGCCGAGCCCAGTGTGTATGGAGGAGTCGGGAGGAGGAATAGCTGAGCCCAGTGTGTATGGAGGAGTCGGGAGGAATAGCTGAGCCCAGTGTGTATGGAGGAGTCGGGAGGAATAGCTGAGCCCAGTGTGTATGGAGGAGTCGGGAGGAATAGCCGAGCCCAGTGTGTATGGAGGAGTCTGGAGGGATAGCCGAGCCCAGTGTGTACGGAGGAGTCGGGAGGAGGAATAGCTGAGCCCAGTGTGTACGGAGGAGTCGGGAGGAATAGCCGAGCCCAGTGTGTACGGAGGAGTCGGGAGGAATAGCCGAGCCCAGTGTGTACGGAGGAGTCGGGAGGAATAGTCGAGCCCAGTGTGTATGGAGGAGTCGGGAGGAATAGCTGAGCCCAGTGTGTATGGAGGAGTCGGGAGGAATAGCCGAGCCCAGTGTGTACGGAGGAGTCGGGAGGAATAGCCGAGCCCAGTGTGTACGGAGGAGTCGGGAGGAATAGCCGAGCCCAGTGTGTACGGAGGAGTCGGGAGGAATAGCCGAGCCCAGTGTGTATGGAGGAGTCGGGAGGAGGAGGAGTCGGGAGGAGGAATAGCCGAGCCCAGTGTGTATGGAGGAGTCGGGAGGAATAGCCGAGCCCAGTGTGTATGGAGGAGTCGGGAGGAATAGCCGAGCCCAGTGTGTATGGAGGAGTCGGGAGGGATATCTGAGCCCAGTGTGTATGGAGGAGTCGGGAGGGATATCTGAGCCCAGTGTGTATGGAGGAGTCGGGAGGAATAGCTGAGCCCAGTGTGTATGGAGGAGTCGGGAGGGATATCTGAGCCCAGTGTGTATGGAGGTGTGGGGAGGTATATCTGAGCCCAGTTTGTATGGAGGAGTCGGGAGGGATAGGCGAGCCCAGTGTGTATGGAGGAGTCGGGAGGGATATCTGAGCCCAGTGTGTATGGAGGAGTCGGGAGGAATAGCCGAGCCCAGTGTGTATGGAGGAGTCGGGAGGAATAGCTGAGCCCAGTGTGTATGGAGGAGTCAGGAGGGATATCTGAGCCCAGTGTGTATGGAGGAGTCGGGAGGAATAGCTGAGCCCAGTGTGTATGGAGGAGTGGAATAGCTGAGCCCAGTGTGTATGGAGGAGTCGGGGGGAGGAATAGCCGAGCCCAGTGTGTATGGAGGAGTCGGGGGGAGGAATAGCCGAGCCCAGTGTGTATGGAGGAGTCGGGAGGAATAGCTGAGCCCAGTGTGTATGGAGGAGTCGGGAGGAATAGCTGAGCCCAGTGTGCATGGAGGAGGAATAGCGGAGCCCAGTGTGTATGGGGGAGTCGGGAGGAATAGCTGTCCATTAGGTGTATGGCTGAATGAGGTATATGGGAACTTTAAATGTTAATTCTTCAATATTCTGCCTGGATGTAAATTATAATGGTAAAGACTTTTCTTAACCAGATTACTGTTCACTCCACAGTCAGAATAAATAGAAGGGCGATAATTTGATTTCAGGAGCTAAATGCAGCGTTTCCTAGTTCTTGGCTTGTTTTAAAGAGTTGTAAATGAGCAATTAGACCGTACGCTCCACATTACAGCTTTTACTAATTAATGGTTATTTGAAGCAAACACATGATCCTGTTGGTGACAACATTAAATTGACATGCACAGTTTTTCACTGGTTATCAGGTCTACATAAGAATTGTAATTGTGACATTCAGGGCCCTATGTATGAAAACTGTCTATGCATAAGACTGTCCTTGTTGCACAAAGGAACCAATTAGAGCTTCCCTTTTATTTTTATAGAGCACTATATGAAATTAAAGGGGAGCTCTGTTTGGTTTCTATGGGCAACAAAGAAATTCTTAGACCTTTACTTTTTTCGTACATGTCCCTCTCAATCTCTAGAAACACCAACATTCAGAAAAGTATCTGAACATGATTGGAACAAAAACCACTCCATAAACACTTAAAGGGGAGTTGTCCAGCAAAGAAAAGTATTCTTCAATGGAGTCAGGATGGGTAAAAAAAAAAGATACCTACATGTCCCAGAGCTCCCGCTGATCCGCTCCTCTTCACTTTCAGGTTCTCATCCTGACACACAGGAGAGGCTCACATCCTATTCACTTACAATGGAGTTCAAGCCTTTCCTATGTGTCGGTATGAGAAGTCGAAGAGAAGAGGAGCGGATCCCGGGGAGCTCCGGAATGGCAGTGTTGGGTCAGCTGGGTAAGTGGCACGTTTTTTCCCTTTTTTGCCCACTGTGCCCCATTCCAGCTTTATTTTTTACAGGTGGACAAACCCTTTAAGGGTTCTTTTTCACAGTCAGATTTCGGCCTCTGATCATCACTGATGAACTCTGCCGCTCATTCAAGTTGATTTTTACAGGGCAGTTATCGTGGGGAGGCTTGAATAAATAATTGTTCCTTAGATAAATATGTTCGATGGCAGCAATTCCCCTATTTACATGAGAAGACGGACTGACAACAACAGATGATTCTTACCTCCATTTAGAAGATGTGACTAGTTGTCGAATGATGGTTGATCATAGGAAACAGATAATTATGAGCCCCTAAATACAATATGAATCCACAATACAGTCAGTACTAGGACAAGATATTCTGATGCCCTAGGCAAATAGGCATATAGCTCCCCCAACCATGAAAAATTCAGCCCGCTCCAGCCTCCATGTGCCCCCATTAAGTCTGGGATGAGGTGGCACCTTAGGCAGTTACCTACAGTGCCTTGCGAAAGTATTCGGCCGCCTTGAACTTTTCATCCTTTTACGAATAAAAATGTAAAATGGCGGATCCGGCGCACGTGGAGTATAAAAAAGCCAAGTATATGACTTAATAAAAAATGTCTTTTAATTTCTATAAGATGCAGGGGTGTTAGACCCTCGCACCATTAAAAATACAGGACAATAATAAAACCCAACGCGTTTCCTGCCGTATACCGGCACTTTCCCGGTTTTATTATTGTCCTGTATTTTTAATGGTGCGAGGGTCTAACACCCCTGCATCTTTTAGAAATTAAAAGACATTTTTTATTAAGTCATATACTTGGCTTTTTCATACTCCACGTGCGCCGGGTCCGCCATTTTACATTTTTATTCGTATCTATTCGGCGTTCATCTGGAACCCCGGAATCCACCAGACCTGCGGCTGCCGTGTTAAGGGCTACGGCAATACAAAGCCCTGCAAGCACATATGAGAGTTGTGCCTCTATAATACGAGCGCAACCTCAGAAGGTAAGCACATTTACCTATTTTTCCATTTCATCTCTATCTTTACGACCTTCACTATTGTGCGCCCCCTTTTGTGTTTTTTCTTTTATATCCTACTTTTCATCCTTTTGCCACATTTCAGGCTTCAAACATAAAGATATAAAATTAAAAAAAATGAAAAACTGAAAAGTGGGGCAGGCAAAATTATTTGGCCCCTTTACATTCAGTGCAGCAAACTCACTCCAGAAGCTCTGTGAGGATCTCTGAATGATCCAATGTTGTCCTAAATGACTGATGATGATAAATATAATCCACCTGTGTGTAATTAAGTCTCCGTATAAATGCACCTGCTCTAGGATAGTCTCAGGGTTCTGTTTAAAGCGCAGAGAGCATCATGAAGACCAAGGAACACACCAGGCAGGTCCGTGATACTGTTGTGGAGAAGTTTAAAGCCGGATTTGGATACAAAAAGATTTCCCAAACTTTAAACATCCCAAGGAGCACTGTGCAAGCGATCATATTGAAATGGAAGTTTGTTTAAAGTTTGCCACAAGCTGCCTGGGAGACACCAAACATGTGGGAGAAGGGGCTCTGCTCCGATGAAACCAAAAGCAACACAGCTCATCCCCATGAACACACCATCCCCACTGTCGCACATGGTGGTGGCAGCATTATGTTTTGGGCCTGTTTTCTTCAGCAGGGACAGGGAAGATGGTTAAATTTGATGGGAAGATGTATGGAGCCAATTACAGGACCATTCTGGAAGAAAACCTGTTGGAGTCTGCAAAAGACCTGAGACTGGGACGGAGATTTATCTTCCAACAAGACAATGATCCCAACAAAAAAAACAAAATCTACAATGGAAGGTTCACAAATAAACGTATCCAAGGTTTTGAATGGGCCCAAATCACAGTCCAAGACCTGAATCCAATCGAGAATCTGTGGAAAGACCTGAACTGCTGTTCACAAACGCTCTCCATCCAACTTCACTGAGCTCCAGCTGTTCACAAACGCTCTCCATCCAACCTCACTGGGGCTCCAGCTGCTCACAAACGCTCTCCATCCAACCTCCCGAGCTCCAGCTGTTCACAAACGCTCTCCAAACTAACCTCACTGAGCTCCAGCTGCTCACAAACGGCTCCATCCAACCTCACTGAGCTCCGGCTGCTCACAAACGCTCTCCATCCAAACTCACTGAGCTCCAGCTGCTCACAAACTCTTCCATCCAACCTCACTGAGCTCCAGCTGTCACAAAACGCTCTCCATCCAACCTCACTGAGCTCCAGCTGCTCACAAACGCTCTCCATCCAATCTCACTGAGCTCCAGCTGCTCACAAACGCTCTCCATCCAACCTCACTGAGCTCCAGCTGCTCACAAACGCTCTCCATCCAACCTCACTGAGCTCCAGCTGTTCACAAACACTCTCCATCCAACCTCACTGAGCTCCAGCTGTTCACAAACGCTCTCCATCTAACCTCACTGAGCTCCAGCTGTTCACAAACACTCTCCATCCAACCTCACTGAGCTCCAGCTGTGCACCAAGGAAGAACGGGCAAGAATTTCAGTCTCTCGATGTGCAAAACTGATAGAGACAAACCCTTGCAGCTGGAATCGCAGCACAAGGTGGCGCTACAAAGTATTAACTTAAGGGGGCCGAATAATTTTGAATGTCCCACTTTTCAGTTTTTTACAAAAGTTTAAAATATCCAATACATTTCGTTCCACTTCCCAATTGTGTCCCACTTGTTGTTGATGCTTCACAAAAAAATTAACATTTTATATCTTTATGTTGAAGCCTGAAATGTGACAAAAGGTTGAAAAGTTCAAGGGGGCCAAATACTTGGCACTGTATATTCACCTACCCATCATCCCGGCCCTGAATACAGTGATCTGTATGAGTCGGTGTGGGAACCAGGAATCCACTCTATATGGGGTAGGTGGCCTGGGAGTATGTTCACATGTAGAATTTTTTTGCATGCAAGCAAGTAGGTGGATTTCTGCAGGCGACATTCAGATGAATGGGACAGTTGTAAGATAGCGGGAGCGGCGCAATTCGCCCTCCCAACAGGTTCTTTGTAATTGCGGGAAGAGGTGCTGTGGGACTTTCTGTGATAGAGTGTACCGGCGTATAAAGGATGACACAACGTTTCACCGGCAGAACTGTAGCTTTACTTCTTTTCTTAGCCTCCTCCAGCAACGGCACTTTCATCCACATCCAGCCGTTCACCCAATGTCCCGGGCAGCTTCAGTAGCATGCACACCGCAGTTCCAGAGGGAGCTCTCTCCTAGCTCTACCTCACCGCTACCCTGCCTGTCTTCAGTGGCTTCCCACACAGCACAGGGGGGCTACTCCTCGCTGCCGCAACAATGGCCTCTCTTCACCTGGCTCACCTATGTCACCGCTGGAGGTGAAGCTCTGCTACCAGGACTACCGGCTTCTTTTGCTGCAAACTTCTCATCAACTATTTACAAGTCTTTCTCTCTATCAAGCTGGCCTTTCCCTTTCCATAGGAATCTACCGCCCCTCATCCCTAGCCAGGGCAATGAGACTTCTGCTCTCTCTGCTTGTTACAGACTCTAGCAGACTCAGGCAGAACAGACCCTGAACTCCTACAGGTCTCACTATTTAAGGGATCCCCCTGCTGCGAGCTAACCCCCCTTCTTGTCTTCTCACAAACTCAGCTCCCTATTGGCTGAGGGGGTGACACTCCTGTTGCCAGGCAGACAAAACTGGGGACAGTAATCTTCAGTATTAACCTCTAACTTACTGTACACTTTATTATATAAAACTCACATCCTGTCGCTTCTATCTCAAGTATAATACAATGCAGTTTACACTATTAACCTATGAGCTATTAAACTACCATTCCTATCAACACTATATCTAAGTCTGTACAGTGCCATTTACCCAACTTTCCCAGAAAGAGACATCAGCAGCTTTGCACATCCTACACAGTCACAGAAATATCCGCAACTAGTCTGCATGTGAATTCAGCCTTTAATACATCCACACGCAAGCAAGGTATGGGAGAGCCGGGAGGAGCCGCTGTCTGCCGTCAGCTGTTGGAGGTGTATGGCACTGTAAGGCCGTGTTCACACGGCTTATTCACGGCGGATTTGTGCGCCGTATTGAGCGCACAAATCCGCCGTGAATACGGGGCGGGACGGGGGCGGGGCCCCCCATAGACAATGCATTGTTTACGGCGCGTACACGCCGTAAATAATGTGCATGTCATTTTCTCCCCCCCGTGGCGGATTTGCCGAGCGGGGAGGAGCGACGGAATCCACTGTTCTCTATGAGAGCAGTGGATTACCGTAATGACTCAGACGGATTGGCGCCGTATTGAAGCGCAAATCTGGCGCGGAATACGGCGCCAATCCGTCGGCAAATAAGCCGTGTGAACGGGGCCTTAGAGATAACCAAACTGCTGGGCTAAGGTCACTTCATTATCTGAAAGATGTAGAAGGGCTCAAAATACTGCCTACCTGCCCAGGCCACAAGGAATCTATAAGTCTAGTAGAATGTAAGATGCCAAGAAAAGTCCCAGAATTTCATCATTAGAGTTACAGTTATCTGTGGCTACTGTGCATGCCTGAGAGAGTCCACTACTAGAAAGAGGCTGCACATGCACAGTCACGTCACATTATTATGACCAACTAATATCAACAGTAACAGCCATATGCAGCACGGACAACAGCTAGACGTGATTCAATGAGGTCCTTGTAGGTTGTCATATGTATGTGGAGCCATGCTTACTCCCTCCCACTAATGCTAGAGGGTCTGTAGATCCAACACCACCATCCAGGGGCTCCCACAGATGCTAAACTGGGTTCAAGTCTGGTGAATTAGGGGCCAGTGTAGTACTTGGAAGTCTTGGTCCTGCTCTCCAACCAACGTCGGACATTTCTAGCCCGGTGACACATCGTATTGTCTTGCTGGAAGATCCCATCTGCCCTAGGGGAGATAATTGGCATGTATGTGTGTATGTGATCTGCAAGGATGGATTTATACCCAAATATGTTAAGCGTGTCTTTAACATTATTGAGTGGCTCAGAGAATGCCACAAAAACATTCCCCAGATGATAACACTGCCACCATAAGCTTGTGTTCTTCCAGCAATGGTTGCAGAGTGTTTTCTGATGTCACGCCAACGTCGTTCTATTTGATGAAGCAGAAAACATAACTCACCGGAGAAGGCAGCCCTTAGCCAATCAGCAGAGTTCTAATTCTGACACTGACCTGAAAATTAAAGCCTTTTCTGCCGATGCAAATTGGTTATCAGATGTGAAGTGACGTCCGTCTACTCCGTGGCCCCTATGCAGTAGGGTTTACTGAACTGTTGTGTTAGACACAAATCTGGTCACCTCCTAAGTCATTTTGGTGATCATCTGCTTTACTGCAGCGTTTTTGTTCACCCTGGCACTCCTTCATGCTGTCCCTGCCTTCCTGTTGGCTGTATATACAGCGCTCAATCAGCACAGTATATACAGAATAACAGTAAGCTTTATGTGACTGCCAGGGCTCGGTAATTGTCCCAGTAACAGGGGAAATCAGCAAAAAAAAAAAGTTATAATTCTATATATATTATAAAAAAAGTAACAGCCCAAACTGCAACTTTCAGCCCAGTCCCCAATGATCCTAAAACTATAGATCACCTATGAATACAAACGTCCTTGACAGAAAAGTGAGACAATTGCAAAACTTATTTCAGCGACATTTTTGCTGTTAAAAAAAAATAGGTAAATAAAAAATGTGAAAATCTGGTATAAAAATTACGTGAAGATACAGTCTAATGTATCATAGGAAAAAGGAAAAAAAAATATTTGAATAACTAAGTGTTATTGCATTCAAGCCAGCATGCACCAAGGAAAAGTAAAATGTGTCTGATCAGAAGCTGCTTAAAGGGGTTGTCTCACTACATTGATTGTCCTGTTTTCTTGGTTTCACTTTGAATTCAGGGGCATGTTTACTGGCTCCCACTAGGCTGCATTAGAAGTCAGGTCTGTAGCTATAGCAACCAGTGCTGGCAGCCTATCATGAGAGATCAAACAGGTCTGTAGTTATAGCAACCAGTGCTGGCAGCCTATCATGAGAGAGTAAACAGGTCTGTAGCTACAGCGACCTGAGGAGCTGATGCAGCTCATACAAGAGGGGATATCTAGGAATAGGCAGGACACTGTTAATGGACACATATTGCAAAGTGACTTGTTTTTGCAGAGAAGAAACCACAGCGACTTGGGGTCTTAGTAGGCTTTACTCATGGAGCTTCCTGTTACAATATAGCCAGATCATCACAATACAAGGAGGGTTCGCTTCTCTTGCTTCACTGTAAATTGCAACACAACCAAGCAGGGATTGCCAGCCGCACTCTTCTGGCGATCTCCCAGGCCCAGCAGTAATGGGGTTTACTTGCTTCAGTAAACTAGGTCAAGGGGCTTTGCATTCCCCTAAGAAGCATGGACCTGGCGGCTGGTTACACTGGACCAACAGCCTCTGTTCCTTCCTCCTTCCTGACGGTTTCCTTTTAGTTTTCTCTTTCTACTTCTGTCTGTCCTTCTCTCTCCATGTCTCTGCTTACTATTTCTTAGTGTCTTCCTCTTGTCCTATGGGTGTTTTTCTTCTTCACCCAGGCCTGGTGTAGATGGCTTCTGTCTGCGCCTGCTCCTGCTCCACTGCCGGCTAGTGTGCATATGACGTCTTAGGATCTGTCCACCCAACAGTAATTTACAGTTGGATTTACACACAGATTCGGGTTCTAAAAACCATATAAAACCGACAGTAAAACTATCCACATAGATCTCATTTGGAAATCCCAGCTGTAGTCCACACGACTCGGATTTTCCAGAAGTCGGATTTCAAAACCGCCATTTTTTCAAAAACTTAAAACACATTCAATAATCTGCCATATTTCACGTAAAAAAGCGCCTCCAAAACACTTGTTTGACTATGCTAAAAGGGGCGTCACTTAGAGTGCAACGCCATGTGCCAAAAAAAAAAAAGCCAACATTTGATGTGTTTGGCCTCATGTGTCTGTTAAACCAAAGCCAGAAATGGTTGTGAAGACCAAGAAAAAACGAGACCGGCACTGAATTCCAGAAGAAGAAAAAAAACACCTCGTGATTACCAAGGATGTTCATTTAGTAAAGGTTTTTTATTCCAGTAAAACAATGAAGAGGGTGTTGACCTTTCCATTTAAAAAACACACTTATAATAACGTGTTTCGCGCCTAGCAGGCACTTCTTCAGATAAAAAAGTGTTATAAAAAACCAAGAAATACATCGCTACTTAAAGTATAAAGTGGATGTCGATTGGATACGCAATAAGCTAATCGTTCAAACAGTTACAAAATACATACACTACATCAGACGGTAAAATAGCCTATCGCAAAGGCGTCAGGATAGTTTAAAAATCAGGCGTGATTGGATAAAAAAGTGTGGGAAATTTAATTTGACCGATGGAGTGAGGAGCTACTTTGGCGCCATAGAAGTCAGTGGGAGTAAGATGGCCAATCAGCAGAGAGAGATTTCTGAACGATGATTGGACCAAAGACACGAGGGAAAAACAAAATGGCTAATAAGGGAGCGAGCTACTCGAGCCCGTCTATTCCTATGTAACAGAGTGTGGGGAGTACAAATAGCAAATTCTAATAGTAGTGTATAGAGTAAGGCGCTTGAGATGTGATTGGTGCGCCCAGCGAGGGAAAAATGAACTGACCAATGAAAAAAGGAGCTACTAAAGAGATAGAGTGTAAAAGACAAATTGTAGTTAGAGTTACAACCTGTATAAAATGTATAGGTGGGGGCGCAGTAGGGCCGCATAGAACCTAGACATAAAAATACATTGGGAGAAACAAAAATTACCAGAGTCTATTTAAACATATACCGGAAAGTATACAATGTTAAGATTAGATGTGTGCCTCAAAGACGCATACATTGAAAAGGAATCTATATAAATAAATAGATGCCGAAAGGGGCAGGAGATTACGGTAGGAATTAAGACAAGAAGCAAAACTATCGGGAGGGTAGGATAACATTACAATTAAAAGTGCAAATAATTCTTTTTTTCTAACATATTTTATTTAAATTTTTTCAAATAAAAATTTTCCAACAGACAAGACATGACTTTACATTATGAATTGAAAACAATAATGTTCGGACCTATAAGAAAGAAACAAGTCAAATAAGCAAGCGGTCACATGGGCAAACATAGAAGGTGCATATGAGTCTCTATTGTATAAAGCCAGAAAATTGACAAAAGAAGATAAAACAAAAAAACAAACATCGAACAAAGATGATGACGACAATCAGATGTGCCTTTTCCTCGTCAAGCCTCCAAAGCTGTTTGTGTGAAAGCGAGCAGATCTTCCCAGTTTAACAGGTTTCTGGTCCTGAACCAGACTGGGGCAACCGCGTCACTTTCCCCTGCTTGTTAGGCTAGACTAAACCAATGAGAGCGCCACCACACAGAGTAGAACAGGGCACGATCGGTGGCCCCCCTTTAGGCAAAGAGAGGTAATCAAGCTAAAAAAAGATCACCCATCGCCCCCCTCCTTAGACCTGCAACCTGCCCAAAGAGCCAGAGATTCTTTCCCTACAGTACCAAGCTGTAAATTGGAACGATTGCATCAGAGTTTTGACCTCTCAATGAACGTGCGCCATCGCCTAAACAAGCTCGGGGTGCGGGTCTCTTTTATTCCTTTCTGTCTCCAATTTGTCAGCTATGAGGTAATCCTTCAGCTGTCCAATCACCTGGGAAAGTTGAGGGAGAGACGGCTTAATCCAGAACGGAAGCAAGCATCTCTTTGTCACTATAAGGGCTATGTGTACTATCCCTGGAAGGTACGAATCCCCTTCCTTTCTGCCAGCTCCTTCTCCACTATCCGTGACCAGGTGCGGGGCAATGGAAAATCAACAGATCGTGCTGTTTGTCGATTGTAGTGTCAAAATGTAGGTTCACATATGAGACAAAATCATCCCAAAATTTCTGAACCGTCTTACATTCCCACACATGCCACAAATCGGGCCTAAAGGTCCCACAATTGGGACAGTGTTGAAGCCTGTCAGGGAATTTCAGGGATGGGGAGGGGGGGGGGTGAACCCATATATTGCGTTGTGAATAATTTTAAAAAAGGATTCCCTCCACCTCTCACAAATGATGCGTTTATGGACCGCCTTGAGGCCCTTCAGGATCTTGTCTGAGAATTGGTCATCGTGCAGACGTTTCTTCCGGAATTGGAACAAATGAGATTCAACATTCGTCAGGAACAAGCTTCTCAAGGTCTCATAGAGCCCTGACAGACTACAGGCCCTCTTGTTAGCCTCCACAAGGGCGTCAAAGGTATTTGGAGATATTGCCTTAGAGATATCTAAAAGTGCAAATAATTCTAACTAGATGTGTGCCAAACAGCTACAAACCATTAATCCCAGGGGTCTTAATGAATTGGTGGGATTGATTTATTAACACCCCCGTTTTAGAACATATACCTTTAATTATTATTTGTTCAGCACCTTTCTTTGGCAAATTGCAGATATTGTTAGATGCTTTATCACATTGGCGTCTTGATATATGAGCTGTTTGGCACACATCTAATTAGAATTATTTACACTTTTAAATGTAATGTTATCCTACACTCCCGATAGTTTTGCTTCTTGTCTTAATTCCTACCGTAATCTCCTGCCCCTTTCGGCATTTATTTATTTCTATAGATTCAGTTTCGATGTACGCGTCTTTCAGGCACACATCTAAGGGCATGTTCACACGGCGTTTTCGGACAAGGTTTTCAGAGCGTTTCCTCGCCCAAAACCTCGTCCAAATCACATCAAAACCTCGCCTGAAACACGCTTCTTCAGACAAGGCTTTGATCGGGTTTTGGATCAGGCTTTCGATGAGGTTTTCACCCATATAAATGAATAGCCAGGACAAAAACCACAGCGAAAACCGCGCCTAAACCGCGCTTCAAGAATTGACATGACACTTCTTTTTCATTGCTTCCAAAGAAGCGTGTAAAAACCTCGCCGTGTGTAAACTACAAAGAGGTTTTACATAGGAATCAATTAAATCAACTGGGGGCGTTTTGGGCGAGGAAGCGCTCCGAAAACCTTGTCCAAAAACGCCGTGTGAACATGCCCTAATCTTAACAATGTATACTTTCTGGTATATTTTTAAATAGACTCTCGTAATTTTTGTTTATCCCAATGTATTTTTATGTCTAGGTTAAAGGCCAAAACCCTTTAAAGGGCCCCCCCCATTAAATTTTTAACATTGGGAAAATGAAAAAAAAAATTTTTGGGCCCCAACAGAAAGGTGTTTCTTTTTTTGGGGAGGTTTTTTTTCCCTTCCCCTGGGGGCCCCAAACCTTTTTAAACTACTTTTGGGAAATTCAAAAGGACCTTTGCCCAACACGTTCAGAAAACCCGCAAAAAGGCCCCCAAACCCCCCAGCCCGGGGGGCAAAAAGAGTTTACTAAGGGGGCAAATTTAAATTTTTAATTTTTTTAGCCCAAAATTTACCCAAATTTTTTTTAAAAATAAGAAATTTTTGGGCTGAAAAAAAGCTAAAATTTTAAAAACCCTTTTTTATTTGTTAAAAATTTGTAAAATTGGGGTTAAAAAAATTTTAAAGCTTCCTGGTTTTTTTTTTTTTTAAGGGGGTTTCAGTGGGTTTTTAAAGGGGGAAACTGGTTTTAAATAAAAACCGGTCAATAAAAATTACGAAAATACCCCAAAATTTGTATTTTTTAAATTTTTTTTGTTTTAAAATTCCAATTTTTAACCCCCCAAGGGGAAAAAAAAAAAAAAAGGGGTTTTTTTAAAAAAAGATAAAACTTGGCAGACCTTTTTGGAAGTTAGTTTTTACTTTTTGGTTGGAAAAATTTCCGTTTACCCAATTTTAATTTAAAAATTTTTTTTTGGGGTAAAAATTTTTTTTTAAAAAAAATTTTTAAATTTTAAAACCCCCCAAAAAACTTTTTTTTTGGGAAACCCAAAAATCTTGTTCTTTTTCCTTTAAAAAACAAGTGTTTGGAGGGAAAAATTTCCCCGTTTTCCCCCAAAAAGGGTTTTTAAATGTGGAAAAAACCTCCACAAAAAAAGTGACCTGACCAATTTAAAAAATTGGGGGGTTGTAGGAGGACAAAATTTTCTCCGGAAATTTTAAAATAACCCTTAAGGGCCAAAAAAAAAATTTAAAAAATTTAAATCCGGGTAGTGTTTTTTTTTGGGGGGAGAAAATTTCCATTGCTTATCCGGGAAAAGGTTTTTCTGGGGGCCCCCAACCCCGGATACCCAAAATTTTATAAATTTTTTTGATTTTGGGAGGAAAAAAAATTTTCCCCATTTTCCCACCCCCAGCAGCCCCTTATATGGGGGACCCCCAAAGGTCATTTGGACCTGGTACCCAAGGAAAACCGTGTGTAGGGAAGGGAGCAGAACTTCTCCAGTTTTAACCTCCAGCCCCCCTTTTTGGGCCCCAAAAGGTTTGTGCCCCTTGGAAATCCAGGAAAACAGTAGTGTATGGGGGAAAGCAAAACCTTCCCCAGAAAAGGTTTATATGGGGACCCCCCAAGGGTTTTGTGAGGGTTTTTCCAGGAAAACCAGTATTTGGGTAGGGGAGGAGCAGAATTTCCCACCCATAGAGCTTATCATGTGACCCCAAAAGGGTATGTGACCTGGTATCCAGGTAACGGGTAGTGTTTGGAGGAGAAAAAAAATTTCTCAAGTTTTACACCTCAGCAGCTCTTTTGTGCCACCACACGGTCATGTGCCCCCGGGTTTCCCCCAGGTAACAGTAGTGTATGGAGGAGCGAATTTTCCGTTTTTACTTCTCCAGCAGGTTTATAAAATGTGCCCTCCAAAAGGCCCTTTGTGCCCCCCTGGTACCCAGGAAACAGTAGTGAAAAGGGGGAAAGCAGAATTTTCCCCCGTATTACCCCCCTCCCAGCCACCTTATCTGTGACCCCCCCAGGAAACAGTAGTTTTATGGAGGAGAGAACTTCCCCAAAGTATCCCCACCCCCAGAAAGCTTTTATATGGGACCACCAACAGGTCATGTGCCCCTGGTACCCCGGTAACGTAGTGTATGGAGGAGAGAACTTCTCTAGTATTACAAACTCGGGCGGGTACTTATCATGTAAACCACCCCCACAGGTAGGGTGCCGGGGTATCCAGGTAAAGTAGTGTATGGAAAAGGGCGGGAAACTTCTTAGTGTTATAAAAAAGGGTTTAAACCAGTATTGCAGCAGGAGTTGGGCAAGGGGTGATTGTGGCCCGGGCTCAAAATAAATTTGGAGGAAATTGTGCAGCATTCTTTTCCCTGACGGTTCCCCGTGATGATATCCCGCGTGTTTGGAAAGTTCCCCATCTAAACCAAAAGGGGCCTTTAATGAGGGTTCTGTTTTTTGGGCCCTTGTTACAAACCCCTTATTACATTTCATTTGTGTAATAGGAAAACCTTTTGTACCCCTTTAAATTGCTTTAATCTTTTAAATGCAAAAAAGGGGTTTGTAAAGAAATTTTGCCCCTTGGGGGTTTAAAGAAACCTTAGAGAATTTAAAAAGTGGAAGAAAAAAAATTTTTTTAACATAAAAAAATTTTAAAACACCCCCCTTTATTATTTTTTTCATTTTTAAAATGGCAAAAGTTCCCAAAAAATTTGGTATTGCTGCGTTAAAAAAAGGGTCCAGTCTTTTAAAAATTATAACATATTTATCCTTTTCCCGAACTTCATAGGGAAAAAAAATTCCCCAAAGGCAAAAAAACTTTTTGGGGGTTTTTTTTGGGGGAATTTAAAACCCCCCAAATTTATTGGTTTTAAAAAGTAAAAAAAAAAATTGGCTTTGACCCCAAATTTGGTACTAAAAAAACTACACTCCGCTCCAAAAAAAAGAACCCTTTCCCTCAGGTGATAGGGGGAAAAAACTAAAAAATAAAAAGTTATTGGTGCAAAAATATGGCGCTGCGGTTCAATGTAAAAAAAATAGAGAATGGAAAGGGGGGTGTCTAAGGAAAGGGAAAAAATACTGATTTAGAGCGCCCCATTCAGGTGAAAGGACACCGTTTTTGGGGGGATTTTAGAAAAATTTTCTCTTTTTTTTAAAAAATTTCTAGTTTTTTTTTTCTTAAAAAACCCGATTTTTGCGGTTTTAAATAGGGATCCGTTAAAAACCCAAACGGTAAACCCGGGGGGGGGGTTAGGTGCCTTATTTTTCTAAAAGTACTAAAACACCCCCAACGCTACATTTGGGGAATCACCAGGTTTTTAAAGGGAATAAAAAAAAACAGGGTCATTTATACTGAACAGTGAATTGTTTGGGGCTTCCCAGTGTATTCTATGGTATTGCAAATGGCAGCATTAGAAAGTCAATCTTGTCCTGCAAAAACTACAAGCCCCTCTATGTAGATGGAGAAATAAAAAAAAAAATTATGGCCCCTGGAAGGCGGGGAGAAAAAAAATATGAGGAAAGAAATAGACTTCTTCAGGAAGGGATTAATGCAAGTTTTTTTAATCAGTCTTCAAGAAGAATAGGGGGATTTGGGTGAAAATTAGTGACTGTTCCTCCAGAAGAGGGGTATGGTTATGATTGTTGTAGGCCGGTTGGGGCCATATGTTCTAATACAATGCTATGTGATCCCTGTGTGTCCAGCAGATACACAGCCGCCAAGTGAAATAACACAGGGATATCAGTCCATGAATATTCCAGGTTTCACTATTTGGTGTGTTCCTTTCAGTTTGTCAGTAGGGGGGCTCAGCTTTAATTGCTGGCCTGGATCTGGCCCATTAACACAGTCATTAATATGTGAAGCTTTTGCTGCATAATTAGGACAAATGGCTTATTGGTGGCGTAATTAGCAGCTGTTTGTTAGCACTAAGCAAGAAAGATCATCAAAGATCTGCAGCCTCAGCCAGACAGATAATACACATTTATCATAGACACACAAACACCTCCACAAAATCTCCCTGGCACTGAGCTGTGTGAAGCCCAGGTAGTAATACATGGGTGTAGGAACCAGCAGGGGTGATGTGAAGTGGGATCCTTAGACTCTTCACATAGAGTGATTCTTTGTGAACCCCAAAAAAATGCATAGAAAACATTCCTAGAAGGCTAGGTTCACACGGCTTAAATGCAGGTCGTAATTACGCCCCGCAATTACGCCGTGTGGCCGGGGGCGGGGCGAGAGCGGGGGGGCCGGCACATCGCCAGCCCATAGACTTGCATTACCAGTGGAGCGTATACGCTGCTGGTAATTTACATGTCACTTATCTCCCCCCTCGGTAGATTCGCCGAGCAGGGAGAGGAGACGTAATCCATAGTTCTCTATGAGAACTGTGGATTACCGTAATGAATGGGCCGTTTTCGGCCCGTAATTGGCGCACTACGGTGTGTAATTACGGACCGAAATACGGCCCATTTTAAGCCGTGTCAACATAGCCTAAGGCAACGTCCACACGGCAGGTGACAAAATACTCGCTGGATTCTAATCATAATTCGACCAGTATTTTACACTCGGCTTTCGTTTTTTATGTACCACTTTTTGTCCCGGTTTTTTTGCCGCAGCTTCGGATTTCGTCCGTCCAACTCGGTTGAACATGTTTTTTTTACCCAGTTTTCGGATTTGGAATCCGACCTCAGAAAATCCGTGCTGTGTAGGCCACAGTCTGTTGGGTTTCCCAAAACAACCCCAAAACCGCAGTAAAAAATAGAAAAGGATTTTACTTGCTTTTAATACGGGAAGCTCGGTGTTCACACAAGTGATGGCTGATGCGTTCACTCTTTTTTGGATGTTAAAAATTGACATGTAACTTTTGGGTCTAAACACGCGAGGACCCCTATAAAAAAATATGGGGTTTCGATCCTGATGACCCAAACCCGCATCCAAACAAAAAGTGTATTTGGAACACGTTGGAACCGTTTTAGACCCAAAAAGACACTGCGTTTTTGGATGCACTTTTCGGACCCAAAACCGCTGTTGAACTACCCTTAGGCCATGTTCACAGGTTTAAAAAAGGGCGTATTTCGGCCCCGAATTCGCCCAAGTGCGAAAATTAGGGCGAAATCGGCCCATTCATTACGGTAATTCCACATTCAAAGAGAACTAGGTTACGTCCCCTTCCTTGCTGGCGAACCCGCGTGGGGGAGATAAGTACATTGAATTACAGCGGGTATACGCCCCGCTGGTAATGAAGCAATGGGCCGGCAAAAGTGGCGCCCCCCCCACTCCCCGCTCCCACCCCGCCACCCGCCCACACGGCGTAATTGGGGGGCGTAATTATCCCGCAGTCAAGCCTTGAACATCCTTAGGATATTTTCACTCGGATTTTTTGCAGATTTAAATTACCGAATCCCTTAAAAATGAAAAGGGAAGGACGTTCTTTCTGATCTGCATTAATTGTTTAATAAAAAAAATCTTTTTAAAAAAATTTTAAAAAAAATCCGAAAGTAATCACTGTCGTTAGACGTTTTGCCTTAGGGTTAGTCACACGGCTTATTTTTGGGGGGATTTCGCCACGTTTTTTGGAGCGAAATTTTCCCCTACATTACGGTAATCCAAGTTTCATAGAGAATATGGGTTTCGCCTACTTTCCCCGTCGGACAAAAACGATCGATTGTACGCCCCGGGAGATAATTGCATGTCTTTTTATTCACAGCGGTTTTCGACCCCGGTAATGACAGTCTTAGGGCCCGGCGGGCTCCACCCCCCCGCACCAATCAGCGCGCTCCAAAGCCCAGGCGAAATTGTGAGGCGTACGTCGCCCCCAATTTAACCCGTTGGAAAATACCTTGGGGCCCGGGTTCACATGGCTTAATTTGGGGGAAATTACGCCCCGCAATTACCCGTGGGAAGGGGCTGACGGGAGCAGGGGGGGGGGTTTGGGGGGGGGCCCGGGAAACCCTCCCCAAAACCCAAGACTATATTTACTAGCGGCCGATACGCTGCTAGAAATTCACATGTCATTTTCCTCCCCCCGGGGCGGTTTCCCCAAAAGGGGAGAACGTAATCCATATTCTTTTGGGAAATTTGGGGTTTTCCGAATGAGGGGGAATATTCACCCCTAATTCGCGCAGTCCCCACAAAATTGGGGCGAAATATTGCCCAAATAAGCCGGGGTGAACAGGGCCTAAGAGGTGGGGGCGCTGCCCGCCCCCCCATATTTTTTCTTCTCCCCAGTGCTACCCCCGCCAGGGATAATGAACAGTCACTTTCTCCCCCCCCGTATTCCGAGCGGGGAGGAAGATAAAATCCACAGCTCCTTGAAAAACTGGGATTACCAAATGGGGGGGAACGGATTCCAGCGTATTGGAGCACCTAGGGCCGCAATACGGTGAAATCCGCAGAAAATAAGCCGTGTGAATGGGCCTTTAAAGTAAAAATGCTCAGTTATTGCCCTAAAAAAATATGTTTAAGGGTTCTTAATTTCAGACCCATTCAGGGCCCAAAATAAAAGCCCATTTTACCCAAAAAATTGCATCAAACCTATGGGATCAGAAATGTGCTGCAAGACCACCAAAAATGGAGACAGCAAGGAGGGTAAGGTGCCCAGAAGATGAGTGCATGGATGAGGTAGGGTCATTGGTTTGGGGTTTGTATAAGGGGGGCATAGGGTAAATGTTGTTTTTGGGGGATAAACAAGGGTGTCCCTTAGAATATTTTGAGGAGCCAATATAAAAAATGTACATATATGGTATTGGGATATGCTTTTAAACAAAAAAAGAAATCCAATGTTAAAAAGAATAAAAGAATTCTTTACGTGTCCCCAAAAATTGGGTAATGAAAGCCTGCATTGTTCCACAAAAAAACCCCATGAAGTTACAGAATTTTTTTTTTTAGTATTCTTAGGGTTCGTCCTGACGGCAAAGGACAAATACCTGTCGGTAAATGCCCTCCACCTTCCCATTCACTTGTTCATATTCCATCCGAAAACCGGAGGAAGAATGGCAAGTCAATATCCCTTTGGGGGCCTGCGGGGGGAAAAAAAACCGGGTAGAAACCCTGCAGTGTGGCGCTGCAGGGTTTTCCAAGAGCAAAATTGTGCCATTTTTGGCCATTTTTTCAACGTTGAAAAAAACCAAAAACCGTCTGAAAAATCGGCCGAAAACCCTTGCCGTGGGGACATGCCCTTAGGGTATGTTCACACAGCGGCGATTAGGCCGTTTTTAGAATATTTTATGTGCTGGAAAACACCCACAATCAACCTCCAACAAGCTTCAAATCTTCCTTCATTGAATATAATGGGAAATCCACCTTGTTCACACAAAGTGTATTTCACAAGCGTAATTGCGAGCTGTTTTTCGGACGCAATTACGGCGGTAAAAATAAGCGATATCTCAATTCTTGAGGCGTTTTTCGCTTGTAAAATCTCTATAGGAAATAATGGGAAGAGGAGTTTTCAAAATACTCTTCAAACTACGCCCAAATCGGCTTTTTTTAAAGCAGTTTTGGAAGTGTTTTTAAAGAAGATTTACACTTAAAAAAACACTATGTGAACATTCCTTTTTGGTTTGGGGTGAAGAAAAAAAAAGCCCAAAAATCAGGGTCTCAGGGATGATTGAAAACAAAAAAACTGCCCTTGTAAAGCTGCTTGTTCCATTACTGCGATTTGGTTCCTGGCCCCAAAGTGTGTGTGGACTGCTGGGCCTGGACAAATGCAAAGAATGAACAGTGATGTGATCACCTTCCCGGGCGGTGCTGGAATGTGAGGGGTTACGTTTTTTTGTTCAGTTTTTTTTTTGTTCTCTATTTTTATGCATCCCAAAAGACTGACATGCTTTTGGACAGCCCTTTAAGGGGTCAAAGAGTGCAGCACATAGAGATTGGGAATCCCCATTTCTCTAAGTGATTGAACCATTCATGAAGTCACCATTAATATCCGGTTTAATTCACATAAAGTTTAAGGCTGCCCATTTACGATTAAACAGATGCCATACAGTGACCGCACACTACGGCTGTGTTTCTGCAAAGCCATCTGTATCTTGAAATCCTGACAAACAACAAAGGGCCAGATGGGGACAGGCTTACATGTGAGCAGGGGAAACTACTGTCAGGGCCCTGAGCATGATTTTCATTGAGAAAAGCAAGAAGCATTCAAAGTTTGTTTTCCCATGTAAAATCTTTATGATGGCCCCCAAAAAACTTACTAGTTCCCCCAAAAATCAACTCCACTGGTGGCCCAAGAATAACTCCACTGGTGGGCCCCAAGAAAAAAATCCCCGGGTGGCCCCCCAAAACAACTCCCCTGGTGGGCCCCCAAATCAACTCCCCGGTGGGGCCCCCGAATCAACTCCACTGGTGGGCCCCCCCGAACAATCCCCTGGGGGCTCAAAGAATCAAATCCATGGCGGGCCCCCCAAAAATCAAATCCCTGGTGGGGGCCCCAAAAATCAACCCACTGGTGGGCCCCAAGAATCAACTCCACTGTGGGGCCCCCAAAAATCAAATCCATGGGGGGCCCCAGAATCAAACCATGGGGGCCCCCAAATCAACTCCACTGGTGGTCAAAAAAATCAACTCCATGGTGGGCCCAAGAATCAATTCCACTGGTGGGCCCCAGAATCAACTCCACTGGTGGCCCCATGAATCAACTCCACTGGTGGCCCCATGAATCAACACCACTGGTGGGCCCCAAGAATCAACTCCCCTGGTGGCCCCAAGTATTAACTTCACTGGTGGGCCCCCAGAATCAACTCCACTGGTGGGCCCCCAGAATCAACTCCACTGGTGGGCTCAAAGAATCAACTCCACTGGTGGGCCTCAGGAATCAACTCCACTAGTGGCCCCAAGAATCAACTCCACTGGTGGCCCCAAGAATCAACTCCACTGGTGGCCCCATGAATCAACTCCACTGGTGGCCCCAAGAATCAACTCCACTGGTGGCCCCATGAATCAACTCCACTGGTGGCTCAAAGAATCAACTCCAATGGTGGACCCAAGAATCAATTCTACTGGTGGGCCCCAGTCACCACCGTCCAACACTCCATGTGGCTGAGATTTTTTACCCCCTCCTATCTGCGTTGTCTCCATCTTCTTAACATCACTTGGGTCCTATGTACCACAGTTCATCTCATAATAACAGATGGAAATATCTGCAATATTTTTCAGGACATTCAAGCATATGGGGACTGGCAGTGGAGCTTACAGTCTAATTTTCTACCCCAACCACACCAGATCAGTTTTTATAGTTCCTAAAGACCAAAGTGTAGAAGAACTTTTTTGGGCTTGGAGAACCAAGGATGAATCTACTGCCTGAAATTGTGTCCTGTTTCTGCTCTGACTGCATAGATCAGGACCTTGGAGACAAGGAACCTTGGTCTTTAGGAACTATGAAGCAGGGCAGGGTGGAGGGAGACGACATGAGAAGACTTCTTTAAGTTTGACTCTTGACCAAGTGACTACTAACAAACGCACCTCTCATTGCACTGTATTACCCTACTACCTTAAGTGTGTATGGAAATATAGTATTGTGCCCCATTGTGTGCTTCAGATGGTTCAGTTCTGTTTCACTTCTTCAAGGGGGTATACAATACTATATACAATTTGTTGTGATACCAATTGAATATGAAACGTAGTGGTCTTGGAGATTGCGAAACATCAATTTCTGCTGATGCTTCCAAGACATGCCTCACCCACTCCAATAACTTAAATGAAGAGAAAAACTCAAAGATTTTGGAATAAAAAGCCACAGTCTTTATTATTGGTTACACTTAAGTGACATGACCATTTCCATAATGAAAACAACTAATAAAATAAAACTGACCATAGTCCACCAAGTATTAGCAACTTCAGCTCTTCTTCAATGGCGCGAGGGACGGGAAGCTTGCAACATTGCTATATGCACACAAAGTCCATCCTCCATTCAGGACCTTCTTGCTCAAATCTTCCCGGTCTAGAGACCTGCTAAAAGAACAGTCCAAGTAATAATTGTGTTATATATATATATATATATATATATATAATATATATATATATTATATAATATATTATATATAATTTCTTTGCACCAGACATGCAGCTTCCAATGAAGACAAGTGAGCTAGCTAGCTTGTAATATTATTTTAACACTGTATGACACTATGAGGGGCTGCCAACAGAGCATACCCTCAAGAAAGATGTACCCTGCCTGCAGCTTGTTTTAAAGAGGTTGTCTCACTACAAGGATTGCTTTTAATGTTAAACAAGTCACTTTGCAATATATGTCCATTAACTGTGTCCTACCTATTCCTAGATATGCCCTCTTGTATGGACTGCATCAGCTCCTCAGGTCGTCTATAGCTACAGACCTGTTTTGATCTCTCTTGATAGGCTGCCAGCACTGGTTGCTATAGCTACAGACCTGGCTTCTACTGCAGCCTAGTACAAGCCACTAAACACGGCCCTGAATTTGAAATGAAACCAAGAAAACAGGACTGAAGTAAGATGAATCAATGTAGTGAGACAACCCCTTTAAGGACACCAAATACGCTAGGCAGAGTGCGAATTAGTCCAACTCCATACTTAATGATGCAGTGATATCTGCGTCATACATGGATTTATCCCAGATCTACAATGGACTTTTCTGCAGAAACCCTTCAGTAGATCCAGGCAGGATACCCATTACAATTACCCTGATTATTTGCCATCACGTTTTGTAGTTTTCCGTATGTTCCTATGGGAAAGGGCGATAGTATGATATTAGCTGTTATCAATGTATATGTGTAGCAATAGCACTAGAGATATTACGACATCTTGCCCCATCAGACGCCTGAGAGATGTCAGGAGTTCGGAGACACTGAAATCTAAACATCCAGATAAAGCAAATTGTTCTTATCAGAGAACTCTGCAGAGTTGGAGATAGCATGGACAGCTCTTGTCAGACCCTCCATGGAGAGATAGGGGCGACAGCTGGAATCTGGCACCAGGGGCACATCTGGAGAGCATCTGTCAAGTGGCCACACACACAAGACACCATCAAACAACAGTATATACCATCCAGGCGGCTCTGAAGAACATGGATGATGTTCAAGGGATTGGCGTTCCGTGTGCTTGGAGTAGGGGTCTTTTCCCGTCGCCTGTTTGGAGCATTAATTCACTTATTGCAAGTTAAAAGGAGCCTTCGTTACCCAACAATTGAGTACCATAGAGGCCGGCCAACTTCTAAGAAGTCAGTGACCCAATGGGCAACTATCCAGTGGTGTAACGGGACCCAACAATGATTGTTTGTTGGCTGATCACAGAGCAATTATCATAAATGAATGTTCCTATAAAAGCTTGTTCACCTGATAATCGGCCCATGTAGAAGTTCTAGTGTTGCCACTAGGTGACTTGAGTGTGACTTGCAGACAACCAGAATTAAAAGGCTCAAAAAAGTAGAAACCATGTAAACATAGCTGGTGTACTCCTCACATGATGGGGCTGAAGTGCTTTGGCCTGGCCTACCATTTTAAAATGGGGGCTCCAGTGAGGTCATGGGTTCTGCTCTTTGTTAGAGCCTATAAGACTAAAGTCTCACAAAAAAATAAGATACTCTTCTGGGATCCAAACAATACAGCTCACAGAAGAATCTAGAACCCCCCAAAAATGAATAAAACTACAAAATTTATTAATTAAAATACAAATTTAAAACTCCCTAATACAAAAAATGTTTGTGCAATAAACCTTCCCTATACGGTCAAATACCAAAATATAGAAAACACCTAAAGACAGCAACCTAGATAAAGAAGCGCAAAATAAATATACAGCATCAAAAACACATGTTATCAAACGTAAGACCAGTATATGGCCTAATAAAAGTCTGTAACTCAGAGTACTGCAGAGTACGCTGATATATATAACAGCTGTTGCGAGAAAAAAAAAAAAATTCCACAACACTGTAAAGATACCGAAATAGAAAACACTATGCTGAACCTAACCCAAAAGGGGGGACCCACCCCGAAAGGGGCACCCCACCTATCCGAAGGCTGCCCTCAATCTAAATAAAAATCAAAAAAACAGTGGGAAAAAGATAAAAAAACACTCTTAATTTGGGCAGAAAAATTCTGAATGTCCACAAAAAAATGTCCCTTTCAAACTAAAAAACTAAGTTTGGGTTTTTTTGAGAAATATGTGGCAACTTGTTTTTTGGTTTTGGGGTCTATCACTTGTCCCCTACCAGAAAAAATATGCAATGGCCCTTCAAAAGCTTCAGGGGGGTATCATTGGGGCAAAAAAAGGGGGCCCCCAGGATCTGTGGGAGAAAAAAAGGAAAGTGGGCAATGAGAAAAGCTTTTTCTAGTTTAAAAAAAGGAAGAAAAAGCTTTTTTCATATTTTGCTTTTTTTACGGAGTGTTTTGTTTTTTTTCCCAAAAAAAATTTTAACCCCCAAATTTTTTTTACAGATTCCAAGGGGAATTTTTGCGATTTTCAGAAATCTCTGGCCAAAAAAAAAAAATAAATAAAAATCCACCTCCACACTGCCGCATTGTAGCCTAAAAAGAGGTTTTGGGGTTCCCCCCTTGTTGCCGCTGTACATCATGTACAAACGGGTTTTGTTTTGCAGCAAATGCCTTTTGGGAGCCCTTGCTTTCATGAAAACACATTTTGGGCCCCTCAGAAGGGGTAACTTGAAGCCTGGACCTATTTCAAAAAGTTTAAAAGGGCCCCCCCCCCCGCAAACCCTTTCCCCTTACAAAAGCATTTTCCCCTCATGTGGCAAAAAGGGCCTTTTTAGGCCCCCCCAGCTTCGGCCCGGTAGCGACTGCTACCCCCTGCGCCCCCCATAGGCCCCCACCCTTGTGGCCCCCCTGGGGGCTCCCGTAACTAGTTCATGGTTACACAAGCAGTATACATGACATCACTGCAGGGGGAAAAGGCAGGGAACACAGGTGGCCCAGCAGTGGTCTGTACAGGGATTTCCTACAATCTCAGAAAATCCCTTTAAAAACCATTGGACTATTGGCTAACAAAATAGTTAATGGTCCCTGGAGGTTTCTACTGATTTCCAGCTTATATACAGCTCTTACTAGGATAATAGTGAAGCCATGTATATTAGATGCCTGAGCAAGCTATCTCTCCTGATCCTCCTCAATTATTCCTGCTTAAACTGTGGTCAGACTCTTCTGGTTTGGACTTATCTCCCCAAGAACAACACCATCAGGCAGATGAAAACCAACTATCCAGAGTCAGGAAGCCCACAAACACGCTAGATCATCTGCTTCTGCCAGAATTGGTGCTGATCTACGTGCATGGCCGGCTTTAGACCAGGTTCTGTTCTTTTTGTACTTTTTTTACTACATTTAGCTACTTTCTTGGTACTAGGCTCATATTATCTACACAGACAAAAGTATCATGTGTCAGTAAAAGTGAACTCATGAAGCAGGCGGGTGCCAACAAAATACTGACAACTCTCCTGGAATCAGGGGAGTCATCCTGGACTCCTGAAGGAGTTGGTAAATCTCCCTAGGTATCACACAGACCTCATGGAAGTGCTCCGGGTGCCTTCTACTATATGGGAGAATGTGTACTGTTCTTGGAACTCCCATAGAACAGGATGGAGAATACGGCACAAGCAGAACTGACTCTCCGTTCTGAATGGAGATGTTTAGGGGCTTGTTCCCAACATAGGTGCAAGTCTCCTCTATCCGATATTGATGGCCTATCCTATAGATACACCATTAATATGTGAGATGGGAAGACTCCTTTTAACATTGGTGTATCACTTCCAGATCTTGTGCCTCCAAGGATCCGAACCAATTAGTTAACCAAAATGGAGGGTGGGTGGTCAGAACTGCTGCCACAATGCTGCGCCTCCCTGCTCCTATTCCATTACTGGGGTGCTACTCATGACTCTCCATTCTGTCTTGAGTACAGGGGAACAGTGTGTCCACCTGTATTCAAATCTCCAAAAGAAAAGAATGGAGAGTCATTCACAAGCGTGACCAACTCTCTGCGCAGAGTGTAGACTTTTGGGTGCCCGTTCCCAAGATAGGTGCGGGTCCAAGATGTGGCACCCCTGCCTATCAGGGTTTGAAGGCATATCCTATCTATATGCCATCAAAGTGTAAGATGAGAACACCCCTTTGGCTCTTTTGAGAGGTAAAGATAGCGTAGGACCACCCGACCTGAGATCACGTTATAAGTTCGTGGGTGGCTTAAGCATTTTTTGATCAAAAACATGTGAACTAAGAATCTCAAAGTTTTTTCACCCCTTTAAATGTGACCATAACGCCACACCAGCTAGTTTCACTACAACCCTTAAAGGGGTTGTCTCGCTACAAGGATTGCTGCTTTTTATGTTAAGGATCTTGCAAAAATAAGTCACTTTGCAATATGTGTCCATTAACAGTGTCCTGCCTATTCCTAGATATCCTCTCTTGTATGAGCTGCATCAGCTCCTCAGGTCGCTATAGCTACAGACCTGTTTGATCTCTCCTGATTGGCTGCCAGCTCTGATTGCTATAGCTACAGCCCTGGCTTCTACTGCAGTCTAGTGGGAGCCAGTAAACACGCCCCTGAATTCAAATGAAACCAAAAAAACAGGACTGAGGGGAGAGGAATCAATGTAGTGAGACAACCCCTTTAGCAACTAGCTACTTCCCTCATTCACTCCCTCACCGTTCTTACATTGACCTCTTTACCTCAAGCTACCAACTGGTGTAACTTTCCTTACACCCACATCAGGTGGCCACTTGCTCTGTGGCCTTTATTGTTCCCATGACAGATCCTCTTAATGCATGATTTGCTACATGGAAAAATCCTTTAAAAATGCATTAAAAAAGCAACACGCATACATGCATTACATTGGTGCAGAAAAAAAGGACGTTGACCCACACTGGCTGAAAAAAACATTACACTACAGCATGCATGATTTGGATAATCTGCTACTGACCCAATTGCAAACCAAACGCTACTGGCATGTTCACACGACGTATTTGTGGGGTGTACTTAGATGCGTAATTGGGCTGCAATGAGCCTGAAGTATGCCCTGCAAATATGGTGAAATCATAGCACTCATGGCCATGTTACACCTGCGTATTCCACAGAGCACAGTACGCGCCCGTAAAAAGAAGTGACGTCTTATTTTGGGGCGCTTACGCACCCCGGAATACTGATCTGAATAGGAGGCCGGGGGGAGCGCTGTTGAAAGTAAGCTCTGGCCAGCACGTATTTTCCACAGCAGGCGTATTGCAGCGTGCACAGATACATGCTGCTATACATCCCCAACCCTGCTAAAACAGCGAGCGCCGTCACTAGTGCGTTTCATATTTGCTGATTGACATTCAGGCGAAGTTTAAAAAAGGAAAAAAAAATTTGAAAAACACATCTGTAAAAAAGCGCAATGAATCTACCCTAAATGGAGAGAGCGCTGCAAGAGATTTTATATAGGCACAAAACACAGAGGGAAGAACATTGAAATCTGGAAGGGGCCGCGACACTCTGCGGAGGATGTGACCGTCCGAGGGGGAAGATGCAACCTTTAATGTCTTCGAGGAGGATATTTTCAGTTCTTTTCTTCTTCCTGTTATTGCGGCCGTCTGATCAGCAGTCCATCCTTACATCTGTCTTGGGCATGTTAGTTTTTCTGCAGTCTACATTGCTGCCAGCATATATGCCAGTCCCACCTCTACCTCTCTGAGAGTCCATGGATGGAGATGGGTGTCTGACAGAGGAGGCGCTCCTGCCTGCCTGTGCTCCAAGGGCAGTTTCACATGTTGCAATTTTGCAAAAAAAAAAAAAAAAAACATTACTAAAAACAAATGTGTTTTTCTATTCTTTTTGGCAAAAGCTGCAACAGCCAGATGTTAACTGGAAGTCAATAGGCTTAATAGCTTATTAGGTTAATAGCTTTTTACTATGCAATGTTTGTTTTTTGTCTGTACCTGTGTATTGTAAAGTGCTTTTTTGGGGGGGTCAATGTGGGTTTAGTGTTTATTCACTTCAGCAACCAGATGTTTTCTGGAAGTCAAAAGGCAAATATAAAACGCGCTACAGATGTTGCTTTTTTGTTTGTAGCTTTTTTTCTTTAACTTTAAGGCTACATTCACACGGCGTAATTGCGGCGCATACAGTACGCGCTGCAATACGCCAGGTGTTTTGGGAGTCACGCTGATCAGCACATACTCCCGAAGCACGGCAACCCGCCAGCCTCTTTGACATTCATTACTCGTGGTGCGTAATCGCTGCGGATAATTGACATGTCACTTATCTCCCCGCACCTACAAAGCTGCCTCTTTTTAACCAGTGCAGGATGACCCAGTTGGTGGTTCCTACCATTCCCTGAAATTGCAGTCTGGATTTTACGCCTAGTGAGGTAACATGTTTTTGTGTAGGGCTCACCTGCTCTGGGATCCCCTTGACGTTTTGGGAGGTGAGCTTAATACAATCTTTGATCAAATACTGTAAACTAAGAGTCCAGGTTTTTCATATACCCTTTAGGTTTTATTAGTCTTTAGTGTGCCACTGATATTTGTTAGAAATATGATCGTATTGTACGCCCAGGGAGAGGAGGCGTAATCCATAGTTCTCTATGAGAGCTATGAATTACCGTAATTGCAGCACGCATTTCCCCGCGTATTAAGCACAAATATGTGGCGAAATTCGTGCCAAATTTATGCCGTGTGAACATACCCTAAAGTGGGTTTTTTGTTTGTTTTTTAAACATGTTTTTATTGATTTTTAATGTTATCTTTATGTTCGTCATAATAAAGAATAAAGACAATTTTCGGTCATTCGTTCATAAAACATAGATGTACGATATACAACATTGGAAATGCATTTTCTTATCTTCCAACAACATGTAAATAATCTCTATTAAAGTGGATTTTTTGGGGGGTGAGAAGCAGTTCTTTCCAAATACAGAATGTATAGTGCTTTTTTTAAGCAATTTCTAGCGTTTTTTCTCTCCTATTCCTCTATGGGTTTTTTCTACACCTTACAAATACTTGTGTGCATGGGTGTGTTAGCATTTCTCCACATAGCAAATCATATAATGGATTACATGATATGTGATGGGTCAAAATGCAGCCCCCCAAAAAATGCATCAAAAAATTAATGCACAAGTACACATTTTTTATTTTGTGCAAAAAAACGGCATGAAAAAATGTGGGTCCAATGCCCGTTTTGAAACTATAAGAGAGTTTACCAGGATTACAAAATGGAGTCTACTTTTTTTTTTCCAAAAACAGCGCCACTTCCATAGATAGCTCTTGCCTGGTATTGCAGCTCTTGGTATAAGGACACTTTGCTTCAGTTTGCTACCAGTTACGCAATACAATCTTCAGACACTCGATGTAGGGGAGGTAAGGGCTTGTTCACGCGACGTTTTTGGATCTGTGTTGGATCCAAAAATCATATCCAAAAACACATTGGCAATCGGGCCCTAAACGGATCCAACATGCAGCTGGGTGTTTGGATGCGTGTTGGATGCAGCAGGATCGCTCCCTATAGCTTATTATAGGGCTCCTGCTGCGTCTTTCAGACCCAGAATTGACATGACAATTCTTGGAACGGGTCCAAAAGACGCAATGAAACGCATCATGATCACTCGTGTGAATGCCGATGTGTGTTTCATATGAAAAGCAATGTAAATCACACTATTTATTAGATGCATGTTTGGGTCCGTTTAGGGTCTGACAGATGGATCCAAACAGGTATCTAAAAGCGTATGTTCACACGGACCCAACACGGCGTGTGAATATACCCTAAGAGGCATTCTTGGTGTAGTAAATGAAGGAAATAGTAATAGTGAAATTTATTGGCTGTGTCGCTCACCTTTCAGTGTTGTACTATCCCGGTACAATGCAGTAAAAGAGATTATGAGAGCGGCGATTTTTCCTGCAGTCCTATGCAGCTGACCTCCACAGTTAAATTCCTCCATGTCCAGATAGAATTGAATTGTTGAAACAAGTATAGTAAACAAGGATTACTCCCCAAAAAACTAGGGAAGCTCTGTATACCGCAATGGACCATGAATCTACTTGTGTGTTGGCCTGTAAGTATATTACTTAGGAGCTTTCTGTGTGCATACGTTCCACAACATTTAGTACGACACTGGTTTCGTACCTATCAAAC
The DNA here is from genome assembly GCA_025379985.1 of Phyllomedusa bahiana. Taxonomy (NCBI): domain Eukaryota; kingdom Metazoa; phylum Chordata; class Amphibia; order Anura; family Hylidae; genus Phyllomedusa; species Phyllomedusa bahiana. Next base: position 17,121 of record JAODAL010000641.1, on the reverse strand, counting down.
TAATTTATTAGCAACAGGACATTGCACATGAATACACAGAAAAACTCACTGAAAACAAATAACAAATGAACTCAGCTGTCAAGGACTACGCATTTCATGCGAATCATTCCACACTTCCTCAGTGCCGCACTAATTGTTGTGGAACGTATGCACACAGAAAGCTCCAAAGCAATATACTAACAGGCCAGCACACAAGTATATTTACTGTATGGTTCATTACGCTGTACAGAGCCTCCTGGTATTTTGGGGAGTAATTCCTGTATACTATACTAGTTATACAATACAAATGCAAATGAAATATATTCTTAACAATACAATAAATTACTGGTTGGAAAAAGGATGTTTTTCAGTGGTAATCAGCTGCTGCCAAACACCCCTGACAGCAGGAAGAAAGTATATTGAAATCCATCATGCTCAATCCCTCTTCCTTCCAAAACCTCTCAGATCTCTGTTGCCCACATGCACATTCGGCAGATTTCTGGTGCCATTTTTGCCCAAAAAACTGGTGTACATACTGTGAACTACGTCTCCTTATGTTGCTTGGCAAGGGGGTGTGGCCTAGTGTGAATGGGTGTGGTTTATCAGGAAAGGGGGTGTCGTAGCATGAAATATTATATGCCCAAAGATTTTTTTTAAACTAACGAGAGTGATATGCAAAATTATAAAAAAAATAAAAAAATATTTAAAAAAAGTGTTTAGCATAAAAACACGAGTTAAAAATAGGTCATTTTCTGATTACACATTCCCTCTAACCCACAGTGAATGAGAGGTGGCCACGCATAGACGCCTCTCTCTCTAGTGTAAGTGTGCTGTGCCCACAGAGGGCAAGGGGAGTCATAGAAGGGACCTGCATATATCAGACATTTGTGGCATAACCATGCCCGAGATATACCCCTTTATACTTTATACCCCCTTACTATCTACACATCAGAAGCAGACAGGATGTTATTAATCATGGAAGCAGCAGCTCACAGGATCAACTCCACACCCCATGGAGATGAGAAGCGAGGTGAGAAAATCAGGCTGCACTTTTTATATGCACACACCCCAGACATGAGAGTAAGGCTATGTCTACACTGCAGTGGACAAAAAACGACCTGAAAACGAATTACTAAAACCGTTCATGAAACTGAGTTTTCTGTCCACTGCCTGTCAAAAGCAGCTGAAAAAACGACCGTTTTTTGGTGCGTTTTTTGTTTTTTGGAGCGTTTTTTGAAGCGTTTTTTGGAGTGTCTTTTCTCTGCTTTTTAATTATCACAAATAAAACAATGGATGTAAACTAACACCCTACAAAGGGGAGCTAAAATGGTTTAAAACAAAATTAATTTTTTCCAAAAAACTAAAAAAGGGGGATTCTGGCTCCCCAATCCGTTAAAAAAATTTTTTTTCTGGCGAAAATTAGTAAAAAGGGTTTTTTTCGTTTCGTAGCAATAATTTTTTTATGCAAATTTTTGAAAAGGTTTTTTAAAAATCAAAATTTTAAAAAAAAAAAAAAAATTTGCGAAAAACGTAAAAAAGTTTTTTAGGAAAAAATTTTAAGTGAAAAACGTTGGCCAAAGCATGATTCATTTGATTACAAAAGGACAAAAAAGGACCATAAAGACATTGTATGCAGATTTAATAAATAAAACTTTATTACCCACATAGGGGGGATTGGGTCTCTGGAGGGTTTAGAAAAAATCGGAAAAAAACGGCCAAAAAACCCCCCCCCCCCATGACCCTGTGAAAATTTCGCCTGTTCGGCGTTTTTTTAGGCATGTTGCAAAGGGGACCAGGAAAAAAAACACAAAAAAAAAAAGTGTGGACCAATTTTTACAAATCATAGATAACATTTTTTCCCGGGGAAAAACAAAAAGCAAAAAAAAGGACTTTTTCGTCGGGGAAAAGGAAAAGGCAGGTTACAAAAATTGGGGTGAAACCCCCGGAATTTCCCCTTTTGGGACGGGGGGGGGGGGGGGGAGGGGGAGTGAGGGGGGCGGCACTCGCATTTCGTGTATAGCCGCTGGTAATTACTGTCAATTATTCCCCCCGGCGGATTTCCAGCAGGGAGGAGAGAAATCCATGTTCTCTATGAGAAAACTGTGGTTCCCGTAATAAATGGGACGTTTTAAAACCCTAATTTGCGCACTTCGGCGCGTAATTAGGACCAAAATACGGCCCATTTTAAGCCGTGTGAACATGGCCTAAAACCTAAAGAGTAGCAAGACGTGAGTATGGAATTGGTAATTCCTGGGTGGGGTTACCCATTAATGTTAAGATCTTTCTTATGACACAAGTATGAAATTGGTAATTCTTGGTCGGGTTACCCTTTAGTTTTAAGATCTTTCATTGTGATGTTGGAGTAAGTCAAAATGAGATTTCAAAAATCTTGAATTTATAAGGGTAAGTTTGTGTGAACTTACCCTAAAGGGTAACAATTTTACTAAAAATTTGATTATATATAAGAATAACTAAAGGAGAATCTATGATTTTTGTTCGTGGCCACCAATCGGGAAAAGGAAACAAAATTTGTGTGTTTCCTTTTTGTAGACAGCAATGAAAAATACGTGTTGTAGTCTATACCACAGATCTTAAAATCAGGCAAATCCGCGGAATATGCGATTTGGCCGCCCCAACTCCCAAATTTAGAGCCCCCTTTTAAAAGTACGGGGTGAGGCAAAAATTGAAAAAGTTTCGGTTTTGCGCAAATTAGCCAAAATGTGTCCCTGCAATGTCCAATTGCAGTCGGATTTTGGAGGCATTTTGACATATGCTGGGTGTACTTAGCCTTAAACTTCAGACCAGTCAGAGTTGTTATACTGACCTTTGACCATTACCAAAAGAGCCTACAGTGGAACCATGAGCATCAGAACTGCAGCATGGAGCAATGGAAGAAAGTGGCCTACTCTGATTAAGGGGGTTGTCCACTTGTAAAAAAAAAAATAAGCTGAAATGAGGCCAAAAAAGTGATACTTACCTCCTGGTCCTCTGTGGCTTCCCGACGATCCGTTCCTCTTCACTACTGATTTATCAGAGGGGCTTGGACTCTATTCACTTACCATAGAACGTGAGTGTTTCCTGCGTGTTGGGACGAGAACCTAAAGTAAAGGGGAGCAGACCTCTGGGAAGCTCCTGTGTGGCAGTGGCGGGGGACAGGTAGGTAAGTATCATTTTTTTTTTTTTGCCCCACCCTTTAATCCTATTTGATATCATGTGGACAGCCAGGTGTGTCACTTACCTGAAGATGAGATGCCACCAGGATGCATTATTTGAACACGGCAAGCTGTGGTGATCCTCCATCATGTGGATGTCACTGTGACATGTATCGCCTACCTAAACGTTGTACGGACTAAGCCCACCACTCATGGCATCAGGCTACCCCAATGGCAGTGGCCTCTTTCATCAGGATACTGTTCCACACTGCAAAACTTATTCAGGAATGAGGAACATTACAAAGAGTTCAAGGTGTTGACTTGGCCTTCAAATTCCCAGATCTTAACTTGTTTGAGCAACATTAGTGATACCTCTGGACCATGGGCTATAGCCACAGAGACTGCAATGGAGCCCAGATGTTGAGGGGCCCCACTCGGGTACCAGAAAATGTTCTTTTTTGTAGGGAACAAGTAGCTGTTGTCTTTCTGATCTCCAGCACTAGTATGTGGGTTCCCTGATATATGGCGGTATTATTTATATCTTTATATCTTTTATTTATGCTGCTGTTTTACTTTATGGTCATTAGGTGGTGGGGCCCCATCTCATTTTGCTATGGGGCCCTATGAATTCTAGTTAAGTCCCTGACTGGGGTATACCTTCCAATTTTTTTTCTTTATCAGGCCCCTACATGAAATAAAACCTGTTGTTCAAAAGAAAATAGTCAGGCATACAGAAAAACGAAAACCTGGGGGAATGTTTGAAACTTCTTGGCTAAAACTTTTTTTGTTTCCATAGCAACCAATCCGACCCCCGAGCATCCAATCAACGCCCATAGCAACCAATCAGTGTGCCCCTTTCATTCTTTCAGAGCACTATATGAAATGTAGGAGAATTGGCTTTGGGCAAACAAAGAAAGTCTTAGACCAGACAAATTTTTATACTGTGGGTTAATGTGAAAATGGAGTAAAGAAAACCCTAAAAAATCTTAAAGGGGTTATGTCACGATAGACAATGTCGTTAGGATAGGCCACCATTGTCTAATAGACCCGCACCTATCATGGGAACGGGCCCCTGAAACTCACAGCACAGACTAGGTTGACCGGTTATTGCCTTTTGTTTTTTCCCATGGCAGGCTGTGTTAGTTTTTACATGTAAGGAATATACAGGATGGTCCCGAAAGCCGGTCTGCAATCCCTTTTGTCATGTCATCTGTTTTAGAAGGGGAAAGGGCAGAGCGCATTGATAACTGTGACCCTTCATATACAGGATGTCTGCCAAAGTCCCATCTGTCTCCAGTACAGTCCCCCCCCCCCCCCTCCAGGATATAATGAGGGGGGTGATAATTGAGTTACCATATCACTTGGAGAGCAGCACAAACAGGCAAATGGCTTGAAGGAAGAGTTCAACCTCCTCCTGAGACACACCTAGCCTGGTGGACTGGAGGGGGTGTCCTGGGATGGGAGGGTAGGTCTATAAATCTGAGTGTCTACAGCCAGATAGAACTAATTGACCTAAGAAAGCAGAACTGTACATCCAAGACTGGAGAAGATGGACGAGGAGACTAATAACCTGACCAATCTGCTGGGGATGCCCGACTGTGAATACGATGAGTGGGAGCCATCTGTAGGACTTATACCAGCTGCTTACTTTCTTATTTTCTTCCTGGGCATTACTGGCAATGGGCTAGTGCTATGGGCCAGCCACCATCGGAGAGACAGGCCCGGAACCTGATCCCCCTTTTTCTGCAGTGCATGGCCGAACTTAATTTTGTTGTGACTCTTCCACTGTGGGCCGTCTACGCCTCCCTCGGATACCATTGGCCTTTTGGCAAATTAGCCTGTAAACTTAGTGGCTATCTCGTTTTTCTAACTGTATGCCCGTGCTTCTGCCTGAGGGCTGAGCTTGGGGCAGGTACTATCATTGTTCACTCACCTGGTCCTGGGCATCCACGTTCTCCGCTCTCCAGCCCAATGGCCACCATCATTACCTGGGTAAGCGCGGGGTTTCTTGCTCTTCCTGCTCTCATTTTGAAAAAAACCCGGAATACGGATGACCCTTTGGGGCAAAAGAAAACCCCTTTCTAAAATGGACTATCGTGTAGACAGTAGTGGCCAAACTCACCTGTGGGAAGGGGGGTTTGGGGTTTTTTTACTTTTTTGGGCCCTTTTTGGGGACCATTTTGTGGGTTTTTCCTCTTTGCTTGTCGCATTGGTCGCAGAGTCTCAGGTCACTTTCACTTGCCCTTGGTTGCCAGCCGAAAAAGGAGATTATTAGCCATCATGGTCGGACTGGTGGTCACATTTGGAGCATGCTGGGCCCCGTTTCACTTGGTGAAAAGCATCTATGTCCTCATGAATGCAGACGTTTTGCCTCTCAGTTGTGCTCTGCATGTCTTCCTTAACAACCTGCACCCTTATGTTACCTGCCTGGGGTAGCCCAAAAGGCATGAAACCATTCTCTTCTTTCTGGATCCCGGTCGAGGTCACTGTCAAAAAAATTTATGAATGTGGAAATTTATTGAAGGGGGAAAAGGAACAAGTTGGGGTAAAGAAAAAACCGAAAGGGGGCATTCCCCCTGTGGAAGCCCTGAAGATGGGAATAAGCCTACAAAAGCCTCCACGGAGGAAGAAGAGTTGGCTGGCATGAAGGGCTAAGGAACGTGTGTGGAGGGGCCGGGACCATGTGTTAAAGTTCTGGTCGGTTTTGAACTTTCTATGTTTTTGTTACATGTGAGTTTCAGAACTTTTTGGCATAGACTATTCTTCCTTCCTCCAAAGACTAGAGCACTTAATAGACTGCTTGGGGGGTTTTCTTCAAGAGCCATTCCGGATTTTGTATTGATTTTCTTTATATTTTTGCATTAGCAATAAAAATGTTTTTCCATATGAATTTGAGCTACATTGATGAATGCGTTAATGAAAGTTAGATATTGGGTTATGCAACCAGTTTTTTTCCAGGTGTTTTCCATAATGACAATTCATCTCTGGGGTAAGTGATAAGTGTGGGATGGGGGTCCCAGGAGTCAGATCATGGGACAGTTGTCTTGAGCGCCTCCATTTGTCGTGGTGGTGGAGTATGTTCACTGCAGCTCCCATCAAATTCTGTGAGGCTTCTGGAGATAGCTGAGTACAGCACTTGGCTATCTTCAGCAGTCCTACAGGGTTTGGAGCAGCAGTGCTCTTACTGAAATGCTGCTACATTGGAGCCCCTTATGTTTGTGCTGTAAAATGCTGTATAATGGGTTTTACCATTCTAATTTTTTAACTTATCATGTGTCCACAGAGGCTAACAACTTGGTCCTAAGATCTTAAAAGGGTTGTCCACGTCACCTTAAAAAATAACCTAATGCTCTAGGGGCCCTATAAAAAAAAAAAGTATACTCGCCCTCCTCTGATCCACGGCTCCAGTGCTAGCTCTACCTGGTCTTCTGTTGGCGCACCGTCACTTCCGCTGCACCGGCCATGTGCCACTACTTATATTACTATTTGGAGCTGTTTGCTTCTGAATGGTGATGTAAGTGAGAGGCCCGTGATCACTACAACTCATCAATGGTTGGCGTGATGATGTGCCGTTCAGAAGTGACAGCATGTCCACAGAAGACCAGGGAGAATCAGCGTTCAAACCAGGTACCGGGGGTAAGTGAGTATAACAGTTTTAATGGTTCCTCTAGAGCAGTAAATATTTTATATGACATGGACAATCCCTTTAAGATCATACGGGCCCAATTATTATCCCCTGTGGACACATGATGAGTTGTCATTAATGGAAAACCTGATCTAGAACATCTTCACGCACAAATGGCCATTGATCCAAGTGACAAGTTGGACATCGGTGTAGTATTTCTCATCTGATTGTTATGGGGGCCTAGGCCTCTGCAAGTGGATGTTTATGCTTTTTATTTCATTTTAAGAAAAAAAGAAAACTGGGGCAACAAGGTTTTTTAAAGGGGTAAAATCAAAAGGCATTGGGGTTTTTATTTTGAAAATGTTGGGCTTTCCAATTGGGCCCACCCATAGCATATTTGGGGGCCTTTGAGGGGGCATTTCTTTTTTTTAGGGCCAAAACATGTAAGGGGGATCCCTTTTTTTTGGGGCTCCCTGGCAGGGGGGAACTGGCAATGAGCATCTCCCTTTTTTGGCATGGAAAGGATTCTGCAAAGGGAAAAAACAAAGGGCCCCCTTTTTCTCCCGGGGCACTATTGGGCTGGGGAAAACTCCTCCAAACAAGGGGGTCCCAAAAAAGGGAAAATACGGCCCCGGGGTCCCGGCCTTTTTGTTTCCTTTTTTGGGGCCCCCGGGCCGAGGGGGGTGGGGGGGGGGAGGGGGCCCCTTTTTTCCTAAGACAAAAACCCCCCAAATGAGGGGAAAGGAGGGGGTTGAACTAAACTTTTTTTGAAGCGGCCCCGCCAAAAAAAGGGGGAAAACCCTCATGGGGGATGGGGGGTTTTTTTAAGGGCCCTTTTTTCCTTTCGGGGGTTTTTTGGGGTTGCAAAAAAAAACGGCGGGGTTGTGAAAACCCGGGGGGGGGGTGCCCAACGGGGGGGCCCAGGGGGTTTTTTTTTAGGGTGAGTTTTTAAAATTAGGGAAAACCCTGGAAAAAGTTGTTTTATTTTTCACCCGCCTTAAAAATTGGAAAATTTTTTCTAGGGAAATTTTAAAAACACTTTAAAATTTTTGGGGGAAGGGCCCCCCCACCCAAAAAATTTTTAAGCACCCCTTGAATCCCCACAGACAAAAAAATTTTAATTTTTAAAAGGGGTTTTAGGGACTTTTGCTTTTTGGTTTTTTTCTTTTTTCCCCCCAAATTAACGTTAAATTTTAAGGAAATTTTTTACCCCCCTTATTTTTTTTAAAAGCGTAAAGGGGAAATTCAAACAGCCGGTTTCCCCTGGGTTTGGGAGTCGGGGGCCAAAAGGGAGTTGGGAAAAAAAACCCATTATTGGGGGTTTAGGGAATAATTTTTTAAATGCCTAAAATGAGAATAATAGTCCCCTTTTTTTTTCCCAAAGGAATTTTTTTTGGGTCCTTTGCTTTTTAAAGGTTTTTCTTTTTTTAAATTTTTTTAAATACAGGGGGGGGGATTCGGAAAACTGTTTTTTTTGGGGGCTGTGGGGGATATTGGGGAAATTGGCCTTTAAGACCAACCAATTTGGTTTTAAAATTTACTTTTTTGGGGGGGTGTTTTTAAAGGAAAAGGGGGGGGAAAGGTTTTTTTTTGTGTTACCCATTTTTTTATTTTTCATAAATCCCGGGGAATCTAACAGCCTTTTCTTCCCCCCCAAAATGGAGCAGGGGGGGGCGGGGGGAATTGCTGATCGGCAAAAAAACGCTTCCCAAAAAGAATTTTGGGGGGCCCTTTTTGTGGGGGGGAAGGATTTTTATGGGACGTCAGGAAAATGGACTTTTTGGGCTAAGGCTTTGGGCTTAAAAAAGTTTCGGCTCATTTTTCGGGTATTACAAAAAGGGAGAAGGAATACTTCCACTGTTAAGTGAAGGCCAAAGGGGGTAGGCCATCTTTTAATGGGGGAACCCCCCCGGGTTGAAAATCGGGAAAAGGGGGCCCCATGGGTTCTTAACCCGGGGGAAAACCTAACAGTTCGTAGAAAACGGAGGAAAAAAAAATTTTTTCAAGGGGAAAATTCCAGTTTGACACTGGGACTGGGTGGACCAAAGGCCCCCCTTTTTTTTATTTTAAAAGGAATTGCGAAACTTAAATTTTTTCTTTTATAGAAAAATTTTTATTTTAAATTTAAAAGGTTATCTTTTCTTCGTTAATTAAAAGCAGGGGGGAAACCAAAACCAATTTGTTGTTGGGGGTGGCCCTTTTGAAAAAGGCCAAAGGTAAAATCTTTTCAGGCCAACAGGCCTTTAACCTTTATTTTCCCAAGGTTTTTGGGCCCCCCGGGGTTTTTCCCACCTTTTTTAAAATTTTAATAACTTTCCGGGGGTGTTCTCCGGGGTGGATTTTTAAAAAAGTGGAATAAGCTTAAAATTTTGGGTTTTTTTCCCTTTTTTGGAAAATTTAAAAAAATTTTTCACTTTTTAATTTTTTAAATGAAGGGCCAAATTTTTTTTTATTTTGGGCCATTGCTCTTGGGGCCGTTAAAATTGAGGGTTTTTAAAATTAATTTTGTACAAATTTTAAAAAAGGGTTTTTTATTTTAGGGGGGCCCCAAAAGTTCTATTTTAAGAACCATTACTGGCCCAAAAATTGAATTTGTGGTTTTTGCTTTGGGCCTTGGAAATTGGGGCATTTTTAGTGCCCCCCAAAAACCCCCCTTATAATTAACACATTCCTTTGAAATTTTGGGGGCGAAAGACATTTTTGGGATTTGGCTGGGGAAATTTTGCTTCCCCGGGAAACTAATTTCACACAAAAAATGGCAATTTGGGGGTTGGGAAATTCAGGCAGGTTTTTTCCATAACAGCCACAGAAATTTATTTATTTGGGGGTTGTTTTAAAAAGTTTCTTAAAAAAAATTTAAAATGGGGATTTTTTCCTGGGGTTGCCTTGGGGGGAAAGGAAAAAAAGAGGTGGTTTGGGTTTTTTGGGGGCCCCAAAAAAAACCATTTTCCCATTAAAAGCAAAAAAAAAAGGGGTTTTCCCTTTTCTTTGGTTCCTCAAAACTATTTGGGTTTTTTTTTTCCTTTAAATATTTTTTTCTGGTTCCCTACTTTTATGGCCAAAGGTGTGCCATAGAAAAAAAGTGCTGACAGCTATCAGGAGAGAAAAAAAACAGTATCCTCCTTTAGGAATAGGTAGGTACTTTTAATGGAAAAATATTGCAAAGTGACTTTTTTTTCAAGACTTTCACATAAAAGCAATTTTTTGAAGAAAAACCCCTTTAAATTCAGCCCCTTAGGCTTTGGTTCACCCCGGTGTATTTGCGGGCGTTATTACGCCCCGCAATTAGCCGTGGGGGGGGGGGTTGGGGGCCGGGGGGGGGGAGGGGCAGGGGGCGGGCAAATCCCGGCCCCCTAGAATTCATTATAGTGGTGGTATACGCGCTTTGAAAGTGACCTGTCACTTATTCCCCCCCCCCGGGGTATTCCCCCAGCAGGGGGAGGGAGGAATCCTAAGATTCAGGAGCTTGTAATTTTTTATTTAAAACCTGTTTTTTTTGATTTAGAAGTCCCAAGTGGGGGGGTTTATAAATGATTGACAGTCTCTTTGTATCATGTGCTGAGAGCTAGGGTCAATCACCAATAGACCGCCCACTGGTTCCTTAACCCAGAATAAAAAGGGTTGTATGGGGAAATTAAATTACAGTTCTACTGAATTTTCCCTTTGAAAAATTTTATTTAAACGGTTCAGACCTTTTTGCTTTAGAATTTTGCCTGCAGTTGACAGCTGTTCAATGTGATGGGGTTTATTTTATGAAATCCCATAAAATCTGGAATATATATACAATAATAAACCCCGTATTGTGTGGCAGTGAAAATGCCAAACCTTTCTGATCAATGAATCCCCAAGAGACTTTGCGGCCCCAGGGGGACAAGGGAAACCCCCGGTGGTCCCTGGCATGGCAGACTGGAGTTTTTGTTAAACAGCTATACATCCTAGGAAAGGCAGAAAAAAGAGGTAAGAGGGCAGGTATAAGGAAAGTAAAGTTGTGTGTGGCCCCCAGAATGAAAAACCCCTGGTGAGCCCCCCAGAATCAAACCATGGAGCCCCCCAGTCAAAAATCATGATGGGCCCCCAGAGAAATTCCATGGTGGGCCCCAGGCCCCAGTCCAAACCCCGCCCCCCAAAAAAAGGACTTTCCAAAATAAGAAAAGGGGTTTGATTGCGTCATGTTTTTGAGGTTGTGACTTAACTTTTTGCGGCGTGGTGGTGGTAATGTATGGGGTTCCCCCTGGCAGGCACGGTTTTGTTAGGCCCTTTGGTTCAGGATGGGACAAGGTTTTGGTGCCGGGGAAATAAGGCAAATAGTGCCCCCTCCCCCCAAAAGGAAAAAATCCCCACTCATGCCCCCTTTTGCCCGGTATGAAGTGGCTCCTTCCTACCCCTTGTTTCCGAAACCCCGATTGCGAGGGGAAAAAAATGGGCCTGGGCCCCAGTGCAAAAATTTTAAATGGGGCCCCCCCCCCCGCTATCATGTGCCCTTTACAATGCTTTTCCTCCTTATGTGGGGCTGCCCCCCGCTCCCCCCTGTAGCTTTGGGTTAGGTTGAGGGCAGTAGGTATATAATGTGGCAGAAATCAGGAAACAATTGCTATGAATCCTGGTCACCTGAAATCACAATAGAGGTAAGTTTACACTAGGTACCTATTCTCCATTGGTCACATACATCATTTGCTGTACTATGCTATTATGTCCCATAAATGACAAGATGTACAGCCAAAAACATATGTGGGAACAAGTTGACTATGTTTTCTCTGGTTCAGGCTAATGATAAGCAGTGTTCACTGGCAGATATACATATACAGACAGAGGGAAGGTTCATATGAAGCGAAATCGGCAAAACTGGATTTTAAACACGTTAGGGGAAATGTATAAAGTGATTTATGACAGTATTCTGGCCTAAAAAAAAGTTGCAAATTTTTTGTGCAAGCATTTGCTCCATAAATTGCAACTTATTTTAGCGCCACTTTTTATGTTAAAAAAAGTAAAAATGTTTTTCCTATTTTCCTTCATTATTAAAAAAAAAAAAGTGTGTACAAATTACATCAAAATGAAGCCTCATGTATCGTGAAAAAGGTGAAAAAATTATTAATATAACCATGTGTACAAAGGAAAATGTATTCGGTCAGGAAGGAGGGGAAAGGGAGGCCTGGTCAGGAGCTGCTTAAATACATTTTAACCACAAATACATGTAATACATACATGCTTTTCTGGCAAAAACGTGCAAACGTATGAACATTTAATGTATACATTAGAAAAGCATTTTGGTTATTAAAAATGTATGCGTTCAACTATTTAATGACCTCCCACGTTTGCCGGAGGGAGCGTGTTCCCTGACGGGGGTTTGTGGCTCCCAGTGCTGTAGTTAACAGTTCCTAGATCAGTCTCTGTGAATAGCAGGGAGCGGAGGAAGCCACCGATTTCCGCTGTTTAACCCTTTGATTGCCGCAGTCCGTGACCACAACATAATCAAGGGGGATTCCCTTGCTCCATCAGGTCACCAGGATTCCCAGTGCCCAACCTGGGGAATATCTTTACTGTCAGCCCCGAAGACCTAGATTAGCCCCAGGGCTGTCTGTGTAGGAAGCCTGCTGTTAGGGCGCACTATATGTTGCCCTGGCAGCAGCCTGTGTAATGTTTTAGTATAGAGGGATATACTAATACAGGCAGTCCCCAGGTTACGAACGGGATGGGGATTTTAGGTTTGTTCTTAAGCTGAATTTGTATGCAAGTTGGAACAGGTATTTTTATTAAATGTAACTCCAGCACAGAAGGTTTTTTCTTTTGTTTTGCATAGTGCACGGAAGGGTTTTTACATTTGTTTTGCTGTCTGTGCCCTTGTTAGGAAGATTTCCCCTCATTTTCACCTCGTGTGCCACTGTGGCATGCTGGAACTTGTAGTTCAACAGCTAATATTTGCTGTGGAACATGGAACTACAAGGGCCAGTATGCCCCATAAGTCTCCGTTTGTAAGTAGGGAACAGATGTAAGTTGGAACGGTGTAAGTCGGGGACTGCCTGTACATTACCAAGTGTGAAAAAAAGTTGTATGATTGTTATCACTTAAAAGGGATTAAAAAAATTAATAAACATAAAAAAGTGTGGAAAAGAATTAAACAATAAAATAAATATTAAATTAGAAAATGATATGCATACGCTACACGCAAAAAAAACCCAAACCTACACCTATTAGGTATCCACATAACCTGTAGAATTAATCTAAGTGTGAAATGCGAATGGTGTAAAAAATAATATAAAAGAACAATTGCAAAAAAACACTTTTTTATGTTCAAGCTGCAAAAAAATTTTAAAAAATGATGCATTAATTTATATGCAAATTTAAACAACGCCCCCCAAAAATACAACTTTTCCCACATAAAACAAGTCCTCATACAACTGCCTTACTGAAAAATATAAAAAAAAGTGACGACTGTTGAAATGCAGGGAGGCAAAAACTACAAAATATAATTGCTGCTTAAGGTCTTTTCAGTCTTTGAGCTTAGGGGTTAAGAGAGATCAAATCTGTGATGTGATGTATAAAAGGTCTTGAGGCGCACGCACTCCTCTTAATACATTTGAGGCGGCGTTGGCCACAATCTGAACTCTATGGCAGCTATGTAGTTTTCTTGGAGTAAATGATAGTAAACCAGTTGTGCCATAGGGGGCCTGGACCCAGCCTAGTCTTGCACTTTTTAAAAAGTGTTGTTAGTGCTACAAAATCCAAAATGGTCACAAATTTTTACAAAAAAACATTCAATTTGTTTCTGGCACTAAAACAAACAAACAAACATTTAGTCCCCAACTGATTTTTTTTTTTACCTATTTGAATTCTCTGAGCCAAAAATTTGCAAAAAAAAATAAAAAATCACACCAAACATTGAAGTGTGGAAACCTTGTGGGTCTTTTGTGGAAGAAAATCCATAGCATTTCCATCCTGTGTGAACAGACTCTGATAAGGGACAACGGCAACGAAGACAAGACAAGAAGGCAGGATTAGGGATAATGTGCTAAATGGAAATCCATGCATACATAAAAGCAAAGGTGGGGACATGAGAGCGGAGAGATCTGTGACCCTTGAAGATTCCAATAGGCATGCTGACATGGAAACCAAATGTTTAACTAGTGATAACATAATATATTCCATGCTATGTATGTACTATGTAAGTATGTATGTGGCGGGGACATGCATCCAGTGAATGTGGCACGTGGCATGCATCAGGTGCATGTGGCGGGGCATAAATCTGGCGCATGTGGCGGGGCATACATCTGGTGCATGTGGCATGGGGCATGCATCAGGTGCATGTGGCGGGGGCATACATCTGGTGCATGTGGCGGAGCATGCATCAGGTGCCTGTGGCGGGGGCATACATCTGGTGCATGTGGCGGGGGCATACATCTGGTGCATGTGGCATGGGGCATGCATCAGGAGCATGAGTCGGGGGCATACATCTGGTCCATGTGGCGGGGCATAAATCTGGTGTATGTGGCATGGGGCATGCATCAGGTGCATGTGGCGGGGGCATACATCTGGTGCATGGGGCTGGGCAAACATCAGGTGCAAGTGGCGGGGGCATACATCTGGTGCATGTGGCATGGGGCATGCATCAGGTGCATGTGGCGGGGGCATACATCTGGTGCATGTGGCAGGGCATACATCTGGTGCATGTGGCGGGGCATGCATCAGGTGCATGTGGCGGGGGCATACATCTGGTGCATGTGGCATGGGGCATGCATCAGGTGCATGTGGCGGGGGCATACATCTGGTGCATGTGGCATGGGGAATACATCTGGTACATGTGGCGGGGCATGCATCAGGTGCATGTGGCGGTGGCGTACATCCAGTGTATGCAAAATGTAACTACGTATGTATGTGGTGGGGGCATGCATCCAGTGTATGTGGGGGGCATGCATTCAGTGCATGCAAAATGTAACTACATTTGTATGTGGCTGGGGCACGCATTCAGTGCATGTGGGGCATGCATCCAGTGCATGTGGCAATGGCATGTATCAGGGGCATGCATCCAGTGTATGTGGCGGGGGCATGCAACCAGTGTATGTGATGGGGGGAATGCATCCAGTGCATGTGCCCAGGGCATGCACCCAGTGTTTGTGGTGGTGGCATGCAGTCAATGCATGTGGCGGGGGCATACATCCAGTGTATGTGATGGGGGGAATGCATCCAGTGCATGTGCCCAGGGCATGCACCCAGTGGTTGTGGTGGTGGCATGCAGTCAATGCATGTGGCGGGGGCATGCATCCAGTGTATGCAAAATGTAACTATGTATGTATGTGGCGGGGTCATGTAACCAGTGTATGTGGGGGGCATGCATCCAGTGTATCTAGCCAGCGCATGCATCCAAGGCATGTATCAGGGGCAAGCATTCAGTGCATTTGGCGGGGCCATATAACCAGTGTATGTGGCGGGGGCATGCCGTATACCCTACAAGCCGAGGGGTTTGGGTAATAATTTAAGCCAAAAAAATGTTTTAATAACCCTAAAAAAAAAAAAATTTGGTCCAGAGAGAGCTTAAAAAGTAAAAAAGGGGAGGGGGGAAAGAGACAGAAGGTGAGGGGTGGAGAGGTTTGTGGGGTGGAGTAGGGGCAGCAGGGTTATTGTAGGCTATAGGCTCCTGAAGAGATGGGTTTCGGTCACTTTGGAAAGCTGTAAAGTTGGTGGAGAGTCTGATGTGTTGGGGTAGTGAGATGTAGAGTATGGGGGATGCACAGGAGAGTACTGCAAAATGGGGGGGGGGAGGGGTTTTATGAAGGGGCCTTTGGGTTTTTCCCATGGCACTAATTTAAAACTAAATTCACTGGAAAATGGGAACCATGAAGAGCTTGGGTTGGGGGGAGGTATTTTGGAGTTAAGGCAAGATCCTGGGGGAAATTTTAAAATGGAGAGCCTTGTAGGTCTTTGGTTAGCGGGCTTGAGCTGAATTTGCGGGGCCGTGGGAAAGCCAGAGTAGGGTTGGGCGAAGGGAGCCGGGGAGTGGAGTTTTTGGGGTTGAAAAAGGAGTAAGGGCCCCTGTTCACACGGCTTATTCCCGACGGATTTGTGAGCCGGATTGAGCTCACCAAATTTCCGGGGTGAAAAAAGGGGGGGGACGGGGGGGGGGCCGGAGCTGGCGGGGGGGCCGCCCCCCGGGCCCCTAGACAAAGCATTAAACTACGGCGCGTTTCGCGCCGTAAAAAATGGCATGTCACTTTCTTCCCCCCGCGGGCGGGGTTCGGCGAGCGGGGAGGAGCTCTATGAGAGCATTGGATTACCCAAAATTTCTTAAAGTATTGGGCCTAAATGCCGCGCCAAATTTTCCCGGGGCCCCAGTACGGGCCAATCCGTGGCAAAATATGCCGTGTGAAAGAGCCCTAAGAGTGCTAGAAAAGGAGGCCCCAGGGGAAGGGGTTGCAGTAAATCAAAGGGGGGAAATTTTTTAGGGGACCCCAAGCAATATTGTTAAATCAAAGTCAAGGAAGGAGAAGATTTGGGAGATATTTTTCAGGTGGAGGCGGCAGGAGGTGATAAGAGCTTGGATGTGCAGTTTAAAAATTTTTAAAAAAAAAAGCAAAGTCAAAGGATATCCCCAAAAGGGAGCGGGTTTGTGGGGGCGGGGGGAGATGAGCCATTAACTGTGATGTAGAGGTGGAGTGGGATATGGGAGAGATGAACTCTGTTATCTCCATATTGAGTTTGGGGAAAAACTGGTTGGGGTGGGGAATGGAAAACAATAGATATTCTGGAATCCTGTAAGTAGTGGGGGAAAAAAAGGGATTTGCGAGGTTAATTTCCTGTAAAGTGTTTTGGGGGATATATTTCCCTTATATGGCATTATATCCTGTAATAATGGGGTATATATTTCAAAAAGTGGGTTTGGGGGATATTTTTTCCTGTACATAGTGGGGGTATACATACTGTGTTAGCAGTATATATTTACTGTACATAGTGGGGTATACATACTTTATTTTAGGGGGTATTTTATTTCCTGTTTTATTTGGGGTGTATAAACCTGTAAAATTTTGGGGGGGTTTTATACTGAAAGTGTTTAAGGGTATATATTTCCGTACAAAGTGGGGGGGATACAAACTGTGTTAGCATTTTTTATTTTTCTTTTACAAATGGGGGATACCAAAACTGTATTTTGGGAGGTGTATATAAAATTTCCCGTTTAAAAATAAAAAAAAAAAAGAAACAGAGAGGGGGCGCACAATAGTGAAAGTACGTACAAAAGGTTTCAAATAATTTGGGGTTTTTGGGAATCATTAGGGGGTTTGGTCTCTGGGGCCAGGGGGGGTTGGGCCCCCACTTCATAAAAAATAAAAAAAGGGGGGGGCCCTCCTTCTAAACTCTCTTTTAGGCCCCGTGTAAATT